>MLYV02000681.1:0-55683 GCA_001913855.2 Hermanssonia centrifuga | reverse complement strand
GGGGGGGGGGGGGGGGGGCTCTCGTACTATTCGCTCGTCATTGACTCAAGGTGACATGGGATAGGATCAAACCGTCAAAGTTGCCGAAGCCAAGGAATTTGAGAATGAGCTGAAACCGTCTGAGAGAAGAGAATGACGCACTACGCAAGCGTCTCAATGAGACTCTCTCTCTCTCTAGAAACACGGGGATCGCTGACGGTCGACAGGTAGCGCACGGAAGCTGGGACGACGCCCACGTAAGCGGCGGGCTCGGACGCAGCAGAGGTGAGTCACCTGAGGAGGGCGGGCACTTGCTGCAATTCGCAACCTGTGTACTATGATGTGTGGTTCCTTAACTACATACTTGCAATGCGTGTCTTACATAGTAGGACATCCCACAAATAGTCTACAAGAATATCAAATCAATGTGTCTATTGCTTTATTATAATACAGGGTGGGCGGGCGGGATAAAAAGGCCCGTATAGCGACCGTGACTATGCCATGTGTTACGGTACATCCAAGATGGTGGATTCGTCGCGCTGACACTCGACCGGCCCCTACACCTAGTAAGGACCTTGAATTCTTCCCGACAGATGCTGGCAGACCCACTGACCAAGCCAGCGTCGATAAAGATGTACAGCTGCTGTTGCTGGCCATGCTATGTCGGAGTCATTTCTAAAGGTTGGTGGGGGGGGGGGTCCAGCAGTGGCAAACGATGTGTTCTGTGGCATTCTTACAAGGAGAAATTCAAGAATGGGGACGCGGCATCGAAAACATTCGTCGCTGACAACGTGCGAGTGGGGTGCCCGATGGCGATATGTACGGGAGGCTCTCGGGCCTTCGAGGGGGAGGGGAGGGGGGAGGGGGCTCGGATGACCCCAGTTACAATGGAGTTCAAGTCCATTCCATTATCATGATAATGTGACTGCCCACGTGCGACACAGTGGGGGGTGCATCTAAAATTGATCTACAGTCTAGTAGATGAAGAAGGATACTACTAGTCTTCCACAACTGGTAGTAAACCCTTTGAGAGTTTCCGCCCCACCACCACCACCATCGTGAACTCACCAGTTGGATCAAAAGCAAGCCCTCCATAGTACTATATATACAGTAGAGAGGCTTGCATTCTCACCTTCCAACCGTTCTCCGCACGTAAAGTTATGGAGAGCCCCTCACTGGAGTTTATCATAAGCGGCAGTGGTTGGTAGGCGGGCCGCGGTGATCGATCTCAAAATTCCCAATCTAATGATGTGCAATTTTTATGATCGGGCAAAACACAGATCCGAATGGAAATGATTTGCAGTGCCAAAGCGCTTCTCATCCGGAGTCGGTCTCTTTGCACATATAAACCTGGTTCTAGTTTATCCTCCTCCACCACCACCACGATGGCTCTCAAACTCCTTTCAAAATGCCGTCTCCGAGTTCTCTTGCTGCACCAGTGTCCAAACAGCAGAACGGCCATCACCCGCCTCCTCACATCCTCCTCCTCCTCCAATAGCCCCAAAGACACAGACGCGGCCGGTGCGGTAGAAGAGACGCAAGATGTGTCGACAATGGATCGGCTGCTCCGGACCGTACGTAGGTGTTCCCTTTCATTTCTCTCTCAGAGGAACTCATGCATATGTATGAAACGGCATCTAAACAGGCGACCGCGCCAACCCCGCATACCAAAGGTAAACCCTCATCCATCTACGGCGATACTTTGTGATTTCAACGAGCTGTCTAGTCTCCTCCCTATGAAATCGCTCACGAAATGGTCCGACACCCTCACGCCCACCGCTGCCTGCACCACGTCCCCGCCCTCCTTCTCCTCTTCTCCTGCACACGACTCCCGCACCGCACGGCACATGTGCGACTCGTACTGCTCGCTGACGCTCCCCTTTTCCTCCTCGCCCGACCTGCTCGAGGCGTACACGAACACGACGGGCGGGATCCGCACGGGGAAGCTGATGGAGCACCTCGACTCGCTTGCGGGGAGCATTGCGTACAAGCACATGCTCGGGCCAGAGGAGGTCGCTGGTAGAATGGAGTTGGGGGGGAGGGGTTTTTATATTGTGACGGCTAGCGTCGATCGGTAAGTGGGCGTGCTTTATGTGTTTCATGGCCTTGAAAACGGATGTTTGGCGTTAGGTTGGATATGCTGGCGCCGTTGCATCCGGTGCGGGATATGCGGTTGTCTGGACAGGTGATCTATGTCGGTCGGTCGTCGATGGAAGTGGCGGTCCGGATGGAAGCTCTCAACCTGGATGGGACGGAAGAGACGATCATGCTCGGTGAGTCATGTCCCATATCCCTCGAGCCGTTTGTGATACGTGTGCCCAAGGCCGGTTCTGCATGGTTGCGAGGGACAGCGAGACGCACAAGGCGTGTGCTGTGAACCCGCTTGTGGCCTCGACGGCTGAAGAGGAAGCGCTGTTGAAGATCGGCAAAGGTGTGTCTGTGTCTGTGTCTGTCTACCGCGAGTGCTCACAAGCACAGCGCACAAAAACCGGCGCACGACGTCGACGCTGCTGTCGCTGTCACGGGTGCCTCCATCGAGTGCCGAGTCTGCGTCCCTGCACACGCTCTTTCTGCAGTCTACGCTCAATGGCGGGGGGCTGCAGGTGGTGGGGGATGGGGACGAGCGGGTGCCGATGGGGGAGACGCGGTTGGAGAAGACGTTGACGATGTATCCTCAGGAGAGAAAGTGAGTGTGGTGGCTAGGGGTGAGGGCGTGGCTGATGGGCCTAGTGTGCACCAGAAGATCTTTGGAGGCTACTTGATGCGTCTTGCGTACGAGGTAAGGATCTGGCTGTGGTGTGTGTGCAGGGCTGACACGGGAGGCAGCTGGGATACTCGAACGCGATGCTGTTTACGCGGGGCGCTGTGAGCTTTCTGTCGCTGGACAGCATCTCGTTTGCCCGGCCTGTGCCGATTGGCTCTGTGCTGCGGCTGAAGTCGTACGTGCTGCACACGGCGGGGTCTGAGCAGCATCCTGCGTTGGTGCACGTGGGCGTCAAGGCCAACGTGGTGGAGATGCGGACAGGGAAAGAACAACTGACCAACGACTTTCGCTTCACGTGGTCTCGCGAGGCTGCACTGAGGCGGAGGGTCGTCCCTCTCAGCTACCAAGGTGCGTCACATCACACACACCGTCTATGGCTGCTGATAAAAAGCACAGAGGCGATGGGGTGGGTCGAAGGAAGGCGGGCGCTACAGTTGGGCGCAGAGATCAGGGCAGACGTCATCAGATAGTATAATTATAATATCATTATCATTATCATTGTAATGTCCCTTCGCAAGAGACTCACCGCAGAGAATGCGCTCAGCGTCGCTCTGGCTACAACAGCCGTCACCCGTGAGCTCGCAGACATGTGCCAGTTCCCGCCCGTCCGTGCTGCAGCAGGCCTCCTCTTGCTCATCTTCCAGACCATCCAGGTCAGTCCCCCCTCTCTC
Source organism: Hermanssonia centrifuga (assembly GCA_001913855.2). Lineage (NCBI taxonomy): Eukaryota > Fungi > Basidiomycota > Agaricomycetes > Polyporales > Meruliaceae > Hermanssonia > Hermanssonia centrifuga. The sequence goes on along the minus strand of MLYV02000681.1, from coordinate 52,269 downwards.
CTCTTCACCGCACTCACCCCCGCCCAGGACATTCAAACAAACAGGACAGAATGCTATCGTCTCGCGCGCAGATCCCTCGCCCTCCTCACAGACCTCCGCGAGACCATGCACGGCCGCTGCCAGGACGCACCCCCCTCTCTCCTCCTCGCCATACACAAGTTTGAACAGTCAGTCCCTTCTAGCACCCCCTGGTCCTTTCTCACAGCGCCCACAGCACCCTCGAAGAGATGCACACCGCCCTCAAGGCATCGGCAGAGCACAAATGGCACAGCCGTCTCATCAAAAAGAACAGCATCGAGGCCGCCATCGCTGACTTTAACCTACAGCTCGACGACGCAGCCCGCTCATTCCAGGTGCGCTCATCTCCTCACACCATCGCCGCCCACTCACCCTCACGTAGATCGCGACCCTCATCAACATCCAATACGAACTCGCCACCTCGGCCCCCCTCTGCGAATCTCCCACTGCCGCTGCCTCGATAGCACTCACACCCAACGTAACGTCATCTATGATTAAAAAATAATGATTGTTGAATGATGTACTCTGCTCAGGGCACTTCTTCAGACGACGAATTTGTCCTCGTCAGCACTTCCGACGCGCTACCAGCTGCGCAGTCCTTGCAGCAACAGCCCCGAGACACGACGACCCAGCAGCTCACCGAGGAAGAGGCGATAGCACAGATGACAAAGGATCTCAAAGACCACGGCGTACGTCCCTCCCTTCCCCACACAACCCCCTTATTCTCATCCTGTACCAGTTCAGACGCTTCCACACCTCGGACCTCTCATTCACCTCTTCATCTGCTATCAGCACGAGTACCACCGACTGGTGGTCCACCGCCCGCGACGGCGTCTCCCTCCGAACCACCACCGACGACGCAAACTCGAGCTATTCAGAGTCTGTTCTTTACATGCCGTACCACGCCGGGACAAGGACAGCAGCCGCACAGGTACCCCCTGGTTTTTTTTTTGGCTGGGCGAGTTTTCGTTTTGCTGATGAGTGTGTGTGGCAACGTAGAAATGGCTTCAGGACGTCAAGATCCTGCAAAACGTCCAGTACGTCCATCCATCCCTCCACCGCTTGTTTGTCACAAACTCACCCCACGCGCGATCGGTTCTTACCTCACTGATATATACTCTCTAGTCACCCAAACCTCCCGCAGATGATAGGCTACTCGGGCGACTCTGCACCCACGCCTTTTATCCTCCTCGCCAACGGTAAGCACCCCCCGAGTCTACTCGCGCATCTCTCCGGCGTTGCTCATATCCCCGCCTTCTCCCAGTGCAGACGCGGCTTCCGCAAGCCCTCGTCCTGGACGCGATCCAAAACGCGAGCCTCCTCTCGTGCGCGCGGTTATTGATTCGTTATGTACGTGTTTTTTTGGGGTCTCTTCGATCCCTTTCCATCCTGACACAGCTAATGATCATCCTCCATACACAGTACAAAGATATATTCGTACGTACCCCTTCTGGCGCATTGGAGGTCCCCTTTGTTCGATTACTGATGGGTGGCGCTATAGGACGCCTCTGTGTACATCCAACGCCAACTCGGCCTGTCCGAGTCCAAAACGCAGGACTACGTCGAGGTCCGTTGCGCCCCCTTTCTCATTGTATATTCCATCCATGCGCTAACAAAACAACCCCCCACCGTGTCCTGCGGCTTTTGTTTTCATTCCACTCTGTTAGAACGCCTCTCTCCGGATCGACGCCTCTGATACCATGGTGCTCGGCCTTCCCCCTCCCGATATACACAACTGGACGTCGTACCGCAATTACGGACTCGCTCATTCGATACGTGAGATCTTCTTAAAGGTGATTATATATCCCGTTCAACAAAGGCACTTTTTTTTTGTCTCTTTTCTCTCATTTCCCAATTTCATTGTGCAAGTCCGAATTCCTCCTCCCTCCCAACATCATGTTTTTCTACTGCTACAAGCTTGCTAATGGCCCCCACCCCCGTACTACTACCTACCAGATCCTTCCGAACCATGGGTACGCCCGGCAACCGTACGATCCTGACAGTACCAGTACGTCCTCCAGCGACGAATTGTTTTTTTTTTCTTTCCTTTGAAAAAAAAAACTAACATGGATGCATTATTACAATTCAGCCAGCCTGGAGGTCCAGCAAAAAGTCAGCCATCTCGCCGTCCTCGCCAAATCGCTCCTCCCCAGCTCAGACGACAGCGCCCTCGTCTCGTCCCGCCTCTCCTCCATCCTCTACTACTCTCGGCCCTCCATTCCGTTCAGCCGCGGCGGCGGCGGCGACGACGACGATGATGAAGGAGAAGAAGAAGGAGAAGACCACGACGACGGTCGCATCGCAAAGGGACAACCGACGGCGGGCCTCGCCAAGATCCGCATGGCGGCCATCCTCGCCAACACCCATTCACATACATGGGCCCGCAACGTCGTCCCCGCGTACATGTACGCCGTGGGCGACATCGGGTACGTCCCTCGCGCCGGCGGGGAGGACGTCACGTCGTTCGTCGTGCTCTCTAACGTCTTTACGGCGCCGGACGCAGAGAGATTCGACCGCCGCGGCAATGCGTGTCTGGGGGTCAGCGAGAGTGCGCATGGGTGGCAGCGGTATCTCCAAGGCGCGTTTCAAGAACAGAAGTTGCAGCCGTTCGCGCTGCCGCAGAATGCAGTGTCTGGGTGCGCGTTATCTCTTTTTCTTTCTCTCTTTTGAGCCCGTACAACGCCAGTGTTCTGATGATGAGACTGGGATGATCGGAAAACGCTGTGGTGGGACTGACTACTGCTACTACTAGCTGGCCGATCGTGTTGTCTGCAGGCACTCGACAGAACGTCCAACTGGTACACGAACGGTCCTTTACGTCCGTCAGCGCAGCCTGGAAGGTCCTCTTAGAGCACGCGAAACCGATCGCGACATCGCACGGTCTGGAGCCTCAAGACCTCATGCTCAGTACGTCTTCCTCACAGACTATGCAACTCCCCAAACCCCACTTGGCTCTAAAGCAAGTGGAGATTCGAGAATCAGGCAACGTGACTCTTAATTTTGTGTTTTTGTGTTTTCAAATAGTTACCCGAGCAGGCATCGACCAACGCTTCGTCGTCCACGACCTCCGCTCTCCGCCGCCACCGTTGCACAACCCCCACTTCCACAGTCCTCATCACCACCGGCCGGGGTTCCCCCAACACCAACACCAACAGATGATGCACGGATACGGCGCCGGCGGGCACCGACCACCGGGGTTCAGTGGCTTCGGGGCCCCCGCACCCCCCGCGCTCTTTTATCTCTTCACGTCCCCGGAACAAGGGTTCGAGCCGTACATATCTGAGACCCCGATGTACGTTCCTGTGCCCGAGGGGACGAAACGGCCGGATGTGAGGCAGTGTTTATGTGGGATGGAAGGGTGAGTTCGTCCGTCCGTCACGTCCCCACTCTTTTTGTTTGTTTGTTTCGAGACGAGCTAATGGGGTTTTTTTTTTTCTTTTAATGTTTAGAACGTATGGATTCATGAATTACGTGCAGTTACATGCAGAAGACTTCGTGTAGGATGATGGCATCTACCGACATATTAGTTACTGACCATGACCTATCTATACCCACTCAACAACCCGCTGATTTAGCTAGAATTCATCGGGCCTCGCTATGGAATTGTCCTTTGTATGTGCATACCAAACACGTATGGAATATGTGGAATGAAAAATGGACGGAATGGATGTGTGTGTGTGTGTGTGTCAGAAAATGATAGACGGGGTTGGAAAGTCCATTAAACATAGGGTACGTGTGCGTGCGACTATTCGCTATCACCGCATTACAAAGTGGGGGGGAGGGCGAAACAGAAAAAGACGTCGAACGGTGGGGACCCGGATTGAACCACAAGGTCGACGAAAAGGAAAGGGAAGGTAGGTAAGGTACAGTGAATCCGAGAAGAACACACATCAATGCGGAATACACTAATTCGCTACAGACGTTCTTGGTGTGACTTGGAATAAATGGGAGAGGGATGGAATAATAAAAAAATGGATGATGGGGGGGGGAATGTCGGTCATGAAAGGTCGTGACAGGGGTTCGTAAAATGTAAGATGTAAAAATGTAGAAAAGATGTCAGGGGTATACGCATCGGGGTACGCGCGATGTAACTCATCACTGTTTCGTCGGGGTCGAAAGAGACTTCCTGTTCTTGGCCTTTGCAAGAGGAGACGCAGAGCGTGGACGGCCCTCGTGGTAACCACCTACGCGTGCTGGCCGCAGGCCGCAATCCATCGGCGCGACTTCCCCGCACTTGATATGCGCGCTGATAGCAAACCACAAGTTAGTGCACGTCGAGAGGGACGCACAGGAGAGTGTACCACATACCGCAAGCCGCAGTCGTCACACTCCAGCACCGGCTTCCACCCGAGCCTTTTCGCGCATACGTCGCACTTGCTCCCAAGCAAAGTGCTACTGAACAAGAACTCCAGCGGGTTCCAATTCGCCTCGGTGGGGGTATAACGAGTCGGAGACGCCGTTCCGCTTTTGGACTCGCTGCCACCACCCGCGCGTTTTCCACCGGGTTTGATAAGCGAGAAGCGGTGGACCAACGGTACGATGGAGGACGTGCGCATAGTAGATCCTCCTTCCGTGGCAGCCGCAATAGAGGGGACGAGCATAGACGACGCAGACGCAGTGTGGTAGGATTCTATGGAAATAAGCGAGTCCGTAGGGGTGGGACCATGCGCGCCCACGGCGAGAGGGCGCGAAGTTAGGTCATCTGAGCCGTTCGGACTGAGTTTCTGTGCAGGGCGGATGGTTAAAATGGACGAGGTTGAGTCGAGATTGAGCGATTGACGACGCGGGTGTGAGCGAATAACGGTGGTACTATAGTCCGACTGTATGGACTGGACGCTAGATGTGCTGTCTAGAAGGGGCTGTGCACTTCCGTCGCTGCGGTCTATACCGTCGCGTCAGTTGAGCACTCACGGGAGAATGATAGACTGAACGAACCTGTCGAGTTGTTGCTCCAAGAACTGTTGAGGTCGACCTTACTGAGACCCATCACTGCCTGCATCAACTCTTCCTCACTGTCATCGTCGCTAGAGTGGGTGGAAGAAGACGAAGCAATCGAGGTGTCCTTCACGCTGCTCCTAATGTCCCTTCCTACGCCCACACCGAAGCTGGGTATCCTCGGGGCCGCACCAGGTCTTCTCATGCCCGACATGAATTTGATACTACCGACATGCGCATCAGCTTCATCCGACTCTGGTCTCATCAGAACCTCCGTCTCGATATCCCGTAAGCATTCCAAGATCTCGCGAGTGTGGGGTCTCGTATGTGGGTCTTCTGCCATGCATTCTAGAGCTAACTGCACAAATCTGGGCGGGCAACCGGGGCTGGCAAGCCTGCGGACTTCATCAGGGTCAATTGAGAAGAAAGGTGCACTGCGTTTGAAAGTGTGGTCGCTCGCGAGCTTCCTCGCAGCTATCTCACAAAAGATGACCCCTAGTGAGAAGATATCCGTCGGAAGATCGAATTCGTTGCCGAGGAGGATCTCAGGGGACATATACGAATCCGTTCCGCAGAACGTTAACCGTTTGCTTTCTTCTTCGTTTCGTGCGGCTATGCGGGCAAACCCAAAGTCGGTGATCTTGAGTCTACCATTGGCTGTCACCAGAAGGTTTTCGCCTTTGAGATCACGGTGAATGCACTTGCGGGCATGCAGATATGCAAGGGCGCGGGCAATATCCGTGGCAAATGACATGCGCAACCGCCATGGGAAAGGTTTGTTGGCCTTGTCGTAGATATAGGAGCGCAGGTTGCCGTTCTCGATGAACTCCGAGATGATGAAGATGCGGCCGTCCGGATCCGGTGCACGAGACAATCCGAGGTAGAGGACGACATTGGGATGGCGTGCCTCCCTGTACAGGCCAATGAGTGATTGACGTATCTAGAAAAGTAGAGACTCACTTCATGAGCCTCCACTCGCGCTCAAAGTACTTTGCGACGTCGTAGTCATTGGAAGGGAGAACCTCCTTGATCGCTACATCGATACCAAGGTAGCTCCCTGTACACGTTAAAAGGATAGGAAAATATTCCACAAATAACGACGCACCCTTGTAAACATTTCCAAAGGACCCTGCACCTAGCTTTTTCCAGTCACCTTTGATGTCCTTCCTTCAAGGTCAGCGAGTGAGAGGTCTCCATCGATTTAGAACGGACCTCGTAAGGAATAACATCAAATGCATCTGAATGCATCTGCTCCGAAGAGATGTTTCTGCTAAACGAATGGATATACTAGCAGAGTTGGTTATACAGGAAGAGAGCCCTGAGGGTATCGTGTGTGGGGTATGGCAGACGGTGGCCGTATGAAAGTGACCGTCAGCCTCAAGGAGGCGCGGAAGTACCGCGGGCGCCTAGCAATTTGCCTTCCAAACCCTAACCCCATTTACCGATATCTGAGATTCAACTCTGGATTGTGCCTGATTCCAAGGACTTGGCGGTCCAACTGCTGTAGCAACATTAGAAGGGTTCATGTTCCTGCTGTGACCGGAATAATTTACGTGATATCTGTATCATGCATTCTCATGAAAGGATCTCTACATGGCATACCCATTTACTGAATTGGTATCGAACTCCATTCAGACCCTACGGGATTTTACACAACTTATTTTACGTACACACAGTACACAGTTGGATTATTCAGAGATGGCCTGCGCATCCTCCTCCATATGCCAGGTCTCAAGTATCTCCGCCACAGAACGTACAGACCATCCTGATCCAATCGAGGTCATAAGCTGTGTCCCGGTTGCATGTAACACTGCCTTGATTGCCTCATCTAATACTGGTACATCGGTGGTTCCGTGAGGGGGTGGTGCCTTCAAACATCGTCCATGAGAGGAGACTGCTAGTGCTTTCAAGACGACCAGAAGTGTGGATACAGGTACATTGTTTCGCTGCAAGTACCATGCCAAGGCATGAGACACTTTCTGCAACGCTGAATCATGCTCAAACTCAGGCACACCTGAGCCGCGGGCGTATTCGCGCAGCATGGGACGGAATGAAGGCCTTGACCGAAGCACCTCCAGTTTTTGGTCCAACTCGTGTAAAGCAGCGTGCAATGTACTTTCTCTGATAAGAGGCGGCCGAGGGTTGTTTTCACTCCGACCACTGAAGCGCCTTTCGAATATCTTCCCGTAAAATTCGGCCGCAAATCGAAGGTCTTGCTGTGCCAATCCAAAATAGGGCGAATGTATTGACATTTTGCGGTATCGATACAAGGTGAGATGCGACTGCATGGTGCGTGATTTGTCCTGCAATATGCTGTCAAGAAGGGTGGCGTGGCAGTACGCGTGAAATAGCTTCTCTTCGTCTGTCTGGCCTTCGTTTCGACAGAACCGGTCAGCGAAAGCGAGGAACAAGACGTCGTTAGAATGAGAGGAGATGAAATGATGCAGATCGGTTGCGGGATGGGTATCGGCGTGCTTGAGCCGGGGGAAATCAAGGGTGGCAGCATCAGCGGTGGACGACCCTGAGCGCACGAACAAGCTACGGCTGCCTTTAGGATCTTCCATGTAGCTGAGAAACGCTGTGCGACGCTTTACAAACAAAGTTTGGCTACGTATCAGAGATTCCTTGTGATGTGGGAGATTGGCAATATCAAGGTAGAACGGCCAATAGCGAGGAGTATCAACCCGAATTGACAGCAGCTTGTCGATATCCGGAATGAGCGTCGGCGCAATAAGCTGGGTGGTCCCGACGTCCTTGGAGTCTTTCACTTTGATCTTCACTGGAAGGTATACCACTTCCTTGGTATCGACGTCCCGAGTAATGAGGCACCTAGGTTCGATAGCCAAGACCCACAGATGACGTAGAGCCTGCAGATAACTCTTGTTATCTGACGAGACCTGGGCAAACCGAGGGAAGAATGCCGTGATCATGCAGGCTATTGCAGCATCCGATGTGCCCAAGGTATATCGACCGCCCCCAAGGAAGAGGAGACCAAGAGATATGTGAATTGCACCATAGGTTCCGTATCTGAAGAGTTGGTTCAACATGCCATACGAGTACCTTAACCTGCGTAAGCAGTTAATCTCTCCGGTCCCAGCCATTACCATATTCAAGGCGATAGAGATCAGATTGAGACCGTCTCGGATTGCTGCACGTTTTATTCTGTGATCAAATTGAGGACCTGGGGACCAATGAGAATTCAGCTAAACCTGTACTTAGAATACTCACCGCTGCCATAGGTCATTTGGCTAAATTGATCATAGTAGCGGATGATAAGAGCGTATGCCTCTTCTCTAGCAGTGCCGGCATACTTCAGCGCGATTGCAAAACAACACCCAGCAACTATGTTGTAGTATGCCAACTCGAAAGACTCGTGCACTGATTTGCCTATCAACTTCTTTTCCATAGCCTCAGCAATTGATAGAGGCACCTGTGCGGACAACCATTCGGTGGTCGGAGTGATACCGTCCCACAATATCAAGGCTCGTCCCAGAGTCCTGAGGAGAAGGAAGTTCGGCTGGATCCTGTCTAGGGCAAGCGTAGTATCAGGTATCGACAGAATATCCGCGACATCCTGTCTTTCTGTTCGAAGATACATAAGACCTAGAGCCATTGTTGCCGCCGGGGAGGTCAAGTTGATGTCGAAGGATGGTCGAGCAGGTTTGACTCCCGTTAGCGAATGGCCTTCTCCATGAACTAGGACACGAAGTCGAGACAATATCACCAAGTCAGCAGGGGTATGTGAGCCTTTTCCTAGCATGACCATTCCGAAGGCCAATGCAGCGCACAAAGTATAAGCTTCTCGATACTCGTTACTGAGATCCTGCTGCACCAGATCCTTTCGGCTTATTTGGCTTAGACATACTTCTGCCATACGGCGATTCCTGGTTCCCATGTACAATAGTCCAACGCCCATTATGCCAGACGCCTGAGTGACGAGCGGAACGTTGAGGTCGATGCTGGGCGTGGGCAACAGAGCCGGGGTATGAACAGCCAACAGTTTTGTGACGTGCCGATTGCTGGTTCCTGCATTAGCAGCAGACAATCCCAGGAGGACTGCGATCGAAGTCAGATCGTGCTTCGGTGTAAGGTATGCGAATGTATGCCATGTGAGCATTTCGCGCAGGTGACCCGTCAGACCCAAGGCGAAGAGGAAACCAGCATGCTCTGGCGTGAGTTCAGAAGGCTTGTTGAATTTGATCCATGAGCTCTCGACACCATCGGCTGATGGGGATATCCGCAGTCCCGCAGCTACGCCATTATGGAATTCACCCCAGGAAGACGACTCCATGGGAATTTTTCCGTTCTCGGGTACAATGAGGAGGTTCTGCGGCTGTACACGGATTGAAAATTCGAGCTTTGGTATCGCAAAGGCTTCCCGTGTGACGACTTGAACCGAACCGAATGTGAATATTGCCCTGCCTAAGGGCAGAGCCAATGTTCTTTCCGCTAGGCGACCCACCTGAGCTTGGTGTTCCCTGTGAATATCATGTTCACTGTGCATACGGTTATCGAATGAGCGTTAGAATGCGGTGAGGTAACTCACTTCAAATCTGGTCTCTCCGGGGCCTTGATAGCAGGAACAGTCGATGAGCAAAGCATTCGTGCGACTTCTTCGACCCGCTTGTCTTGTCCGAACCGTATTTCTGTAAAATCGTCGAGGTCTAGCTCGACTCCAGATGTAGCAGCCAGTTCACCGCTTATCGCGAGGCGGACATCTTCACCATGTTCATTTATTGATTTGCGCGAGATAGTTGGTAACTTCGATACAAGGCGTCGATGAGAGTGAAGTCATCAGTATGAGAAAAACTGCAAACAAAGACGGATGCAACATACGAGATAATCCTTGACGGAACGATAACCGTTGTTTAAGAGTAAGCCCGGAGGGTTGTTCGCGCCCTCTGCTAGGTCATTTCGACCAATAAGTTGATAAGCAGCAATTGGCCAATCACCAGACGGAGATAGTTGACACGTCCGAGCTGCTTCACGCAGAGGCGCAGCCAGACCTAGCGGCAAGCGTTCCATCATTTTCTCAAGACCAAGACTGTTCTCTGCAGCCCGCACCATATGTTTCAATGCTGCTTGAGCGCGTTTCCTGCAATCGGTCTTGCCATCGGCTAGACTTTGATACACTGCTGTAACTTGATGAGTGCAGGCAAGTGGATCCATGTTCCCAAAGGCGAAGGAAGCTTCAGCCCCAGGCGGAAATATAAGCTTCCAAGTAGGCACATCCGGAGCGTCCCAGTCCGGATTATTGATCCTGGCATACAGTGATGAAAAAATATCAGGAGGCCATACGGGTAGACGGTCATCCAAATATTCGGTCACTGCAAGAAGAAAATCAGCCCTCGTCACGGGCTCAAGTAAAACAGGGACCAACCTGATTTTGCTGGTGATGGCCAGGGTCCCAGCGCACGGGGAAATAGCCTCTTCCAGTAATCAGCCCATTCTGGCCTGACTGGCAGTGCAAGTTTACAGATCACTGGCACAAGTCTCATCAGGGCCTCGTGATGAATTGTGGCAAGTAAAAGGCCCTGAGCGACATGGTGCAAACCGCTCAGGATGCTACTGTGGAATTGATGAGGCATGTGCTTAGTAGTTGCATGCTTAACAGGCCTAGATGGCGGAAGGAGCAAGTTGTTCAATGCAGGATCGGAGAGGAAACGAGAAGCACTTGAAGAAAGGCTTAGGGCTTCCCAAGATTTCGAAGTGTTATCTTTTGTCGAAGGATAGCCTGCGGCAACATGGGCATTTGTGTCATCGTTGATCCCGAGGATCTCGTATATTGCATCACGCATGGCGTAGAAAGACCCGCCCTTCGTATCGCTATCAACGAATCCGACAGCTGACCACTTCAAAAGGAATCGGTGATGGAGTGTAAAGAAGACTTCTGCGGGGATAACAAGGGCAAATATCAATAGGCATTGTACAGCGATGGTGCCGCGTGGAATGAGATTAAGCGATACCCTCACAGAAGTCCCGTCTGCATGGCAGAGTGTAACCGAAGATTCTACAGCATTCTTCAGAGTCACGATCCGCATTTTAGGAGAGATGGGTGAGGCGTCAGCTGAAGCAGGGCCCGAGGGTAGAATTTTCAAGGGGAGCTCCTTCGTTCCATGCGTCAATATGCTGAGTGTGCCATCTGGCTTCAACATCAGCAGATCAAGGACCTTAAATCGCAATGCACGAATTGGAGCGACGCTGGTCGCAAGGAGCCGTTCAGCCGTTCCAACGCTGATGCTTTTGTCTTCATCACTCTTTAGTAAAGGGAGGATAACGACAGTGGAGCTGCTTGGGAGGCATACAGCGAATCGTGCACATTCCGCCGAACCATCCCAGCGACGATCAAAGATGCCACAGGTAATGTTTTGCCATGATGCGACGCTATCAACGGTTTGGTGGGCGGTTTGTAAGTCAGATTTGAATGAAGAAGAAAAAACGAGAGAGATCAGACTAACTCTAACTGTGATATCTCCTCGCTGTATAGCCTCTCCATCCAGTATGCCGGTCTCATTCGTGCGTGATCAACAGGGTCAACATTGAATGTGTTTGCTTCAACCCGACCCCCGGTTATCATTTGCTCTGCCACGTCATGTTGTCCCAAGGAATTCCGCCTGCCCTTGACCACTGGCGGAGGGACAACAGGTGCATTTGGTACTGCGCCAGGTACCAGCGCGGCCATAGGCATAGTAGAATTCAAAGCGGGGGGCAAACCTGGAAGTGAGGCGAGCGGTAGCGGTTCCGGAGGGGAGTAAGGGCGAGTAGGAGCAGTAACATATGATGGTTGTCTAGGAGAGAGAACGCCCGATAGAGACTGTCGGTGTTTTGAACTGCTAGGGCGGTCTGCGGCACGTCTGTGAGGGTGCGGATAATCCTTCGGGTTAACGTAGGTATACCTCCACACCGAAAACATCTTCGTCTCCATGTTGATGGTAAGTGTCATAAGGTCTGTTGAATCTGTATTGCGTATACGCCCAGAAACCCATAAAACATGTTCTTGGGCAGGGATACTTGCGGTCGGTTCGCTGGGATCATCGTCATCGATGGACTGAGGCGTACCGTTCCTGATGCACGTTGTGAGGCCTACCGCAGAAGCTTCTGCGAAAGGGTTGACCATAGTAAAAATGGTCGGCAGCAATTCCTCATGAGAGATGGCTGCCTCTTCAACTTCTCCGGGTTCTAGCGCACGCTGGAGCATAACACCATGTGGTGAGAGTGGCCATGCACGTCTGACAATAAACGGCAAATAAAAGGTATATTCCAGTCCGTTCAGGAAAAAGACCTTCCCAAGGCTCCGCAAGAAGATGAACACCGCTCGCGATCGCAAAGTAGAGTCGTCCGACGGCCGTTGTTCAGGCTGAACACGAGTAAAAGGACCAAAGGTAGGGCGTTGGTTGGGGTCAGGAAGAGAGGAAGACTGGTCGTCCGCAGAATCTGAAGAAGTGTAGTGAGCGGAACGCATACTTGCAGACGTGTTGAGTATATTAGGCTGCTCCAACCACCCTATACATGCCCACTGCACAGGCTGTCCTTCCTCTTTGAAACTCCATTTCCTCTGTATCACACCTCCACAAGAGTGTATGACTGTGTAGTTATCCCAACATAATTCTTCTTCATCCAACGTTGACTCTCCTGGCGAGAAGACGAGTGATGCGACAGATGAGCCCGAGGAAGAGTCTCCACGTGAGCCCTGTAGGGTTGTTCGAATTGCTTTGAGGAGGTTCGACTCAGAACTGGACTGAACACTTTGGGTGTCGGGAGCAAAATAACGGGTCGTGGGAGTAGCAGCGCGGCTGTTGAGGCGAACTGGGATGGGCTGTATCTTTGACATCTACAGTGGCCGTCACAGAATGTAGTGATACAGGATCTCCCGGAGACGGGAAGGGTGACCACAAAAATGGAGAGGTAGTTCTGAACGTTGGCTTAGGTTAATGGCATACGGTAAATGCCGCGAGGTATACACAACGCCGAGACCTCGAATACCCCTGTTCGTCCACTTAGCCTATTGCTTCTCGACGATTCTTCCTTTGAGAGTCATCCATAGAAGTATCTTTTTGTATCTCTTTAATGCAATACATGTTAATTACTCATAGAGAAACTACTGATGAGTACATCTCTGGCTATCCCACAAGTACTCGTAAGTCCACGAGCGCAAAAGCTAATACAAGTACAGATATGGACAGAACAATCCGTGAAACGAGTTTCATTATTAGCCATGATTGACTGTAATTAAATCAACCCCAGGTCTTGGGCCTGAAAACGTCAAGTGAGTGGCGTGTACGTGAGCGAATCCAACAAGATACTAACCCAAATGGCAGTCCGTTAGGAAGAGGCAAAAGAGGAGTCTTGTTTGCGTCGGCCGTGTTGAACGAGACTGTATTTCCCCACCAGGACAAAATGGTAGTCTCTCCGATGGTCCCATTCTTGGGGAAGAATAGCGTGAAGAAGATGATCACGACAGACACAGCAACACCAGCGTCGAGACCGGCTGACAAGACATCTATGGACAGGGATGATACTCAGATTTGTACATCGTAAAGTAAAAACCAAAAACATACAATTGTACTTAGTCCACCAGGCAAAATGACGGCGGCGGATGACATAGTTGAAGATGAACCCGACGATACTCCAAGTAACATAGTTGGAAGGCGTAGCGGGCGGGATGAGCCCTGTACCACTAAAGATGACCGGCCAGTTGATGTATTTGATAATTCCATGAGGCCATTTGAGCTGGATAAGCCATTGGCAGAGGGGGGCAAGGAAGCCAATGAGGAAGAAGAACACCAATCCGTAATAGATCTGACCCTGCGAGAATTGACGAGCTGGCCCAATGACACCCCAGATAATGGATGCGGTTCCGAAGACTTGTGTTGATGGGCAAGTGAATCCGTCTTCTTGGGTGAGGTTGCACATATCGGGTATATTGGTGAACATCCATGCTTGTACACCCAGCTGTACGGTGCCGGCAATGAGGGTAGCAACGACCTGACACCAGAACATGGGGCGAGGACTAAGGTTTGACGTTAGACCAATGTGTCCGCGTTTCATCATATAGATGCTTACGGAATTTTCATGTAATGACCCAACTTGAAATCTGACGTGAAGGATAATGCCTGAGCCATAGTGATGTAGCCCCACGTTTTGAACATCATCATGGCGATGGGCTTGCCAGGGAGTGCATAACCAATGATGAGCTCAGTGATAACGTTGAGACCAACTTGCTGGTTGGTAATGGCTTGAATCATGCCAATCGGGATGACATATACAAAGGAAATGATCTATATGTGGGATATGATAAGCACATGAACGTATGAGCGGCAAACGTAAACTGACCAAAGCCAATACGAAGGCCCAAACTGGCATCTGAGTGGGCCAGGCCTCGATGCCAACGATGCCAAATATGAACATAGACACTAGAACGGAATTCCATGAGTGCATTTCCATATAGATCGAGCTACATACCGAAGATAATTCCGTACCACCACTCCGGAACTTGAGCATATTTGGACATCAAGCGGGCATGTATGTCAGGTTGCTCGTGCATAGACAGACGAGCCTGGGTCCAGATCTGCTTGCGGAAATATAGGAAAGTGTGCGTGAGGGTAGCTATATTAGATGTTAGATTGAGATGAAAATAATATACAGCTCAATTACCTGTGATGGAAGCGAATGAGAGACCGTAGCTAAGCGCAAACGTCGTCGAAAGGAACAGTGGAGAGTATGCCTTGTACTTCTCGAGGTCAAAGGAAGTGCTGCCATCGATGATCCTAGTGACATCGTATGACGCTCCAGTGTTGTCGAAGGAGTGAGTCGACGAGATTGGGAGATACGCGGCGAACCAGGTATTCGTGTAATATAAAGCGGGAGCGATGATCCCTAATAACCAATATTATCGACTATTTCAAGGAAAACATAGATGGGCACCTACAGAAGAAGAATACCATGCCGGCGGCAATGTTAGCCTCAGCCCACCACGGGGTCGCCAAAGGCGAACCGATGTAGGCAATTTGACTCCAATCGAACGTGATAAGAGACATCCCAAGGCCCGAAACGGTCCCAAACAACTGATTGACAACGACGTTTTGCGGGGCAATCCAGCAAACCCAGTTCGTAAAAGAAAGGGCAGTGAAAATGTAGCCCGGAAAGAAATACCAGCAGAATGAACCAGTGAACGCGTAAAGGAAGAAACGTTCACGGGATATACCCCCACGGTTCCCGATACCAGCATATTGCTGGGAGTGGAGCGTGTTGAAAAGGGCGCAGGTCACCAAGTTGGCGGGCCAGATCATGGATGGGGGTTGCACTAAAAAGCGACGAGCAATGCCACCGATGGAGAAGCCGATCTAGGTGTCGGTTGTCAGCTACGTATTCATTCTGCACGCTTCATAACACACTCACTAATTGAGTAGACATGACAACTAGCCATTGATACCCAAAGTTGTAGGTCTGGTTATAGTATACTCGCTGGACAGCAATAATATCCGTCTAGAATCGAATCATCAGTAACGGATAGTACTCCCTCCTGACATAGAACCAGATACTAACTGCATAAGCAGAGCCAGAGCCAACACTAGCCATGATAGTGATAAGCACATGCTCTTTGACGCTAAAGGGCCCGGGATTGAGAGAGACTCCAAAGACTTTGATCTGAGGGACAACGCGTGCCCAGAGACGAAGAATGGGGAATGAAATCAACTGGGCTACGACCTGTATGCTCCGGTAGTGAGTATGTGCTGAAACAAAAATACATGAGAACTCACCCCACCAACGGTAACAGAAGGAAAGCGAAAGAAGAAGAATTGATTCAAACCGGGGATGAGGATTGCCCATATGATACCGATAAACCAGGCTCTGAAGGTGTTTACCGGCATCGACGGGTCGTCGGT
The DNA here is from genome assembly GCA_001913855.2 of Hermanssonia centrifuga. Lineage (NCBI taxonomy): Eukaryota > Fungi > Basidiomycota > Agaricomycetes > Polyporales > Meruliaceae > Hermanssonia > Hermanssonia centrifuga. Next base: position 36,430 of record MLYV02000681.1, on the reverse strand, counting down.
ATTAGCAACAGCTGATCGAACCTCAGGATATGGCGAGTCATCCTCTAAATAGAAGTTAATAGCGTTTATCAACGTCGTCCACATTGTACTTACCAAGGCCCTCAGCATCTAAGTCGAGGTTAGGGTCGTCAAAGTCAGCGATCGCTGTGATGACGGTGGGCTCTATGATCCAGGTGTCAAATATTGAGCGGCGAGGAAGTGGTGATGGACATACTCTGCTTCTCATCAGGGTCGACATACTTCTCCGGGAGGGAGGGTGTCGACATGGCGGGCCTAAAATGGTAGCACGGGAGCTGCGGGGCTTTGAAAATGCTACGTCCCAAGTTATATAGATGTATAATCACGATACACCGAGAAAGTTATGTGGCAAGCGTGCCGGAAGTAGTTGGGTTTGCACACGGTACATGCGTTGGAAGCTTTCTTCCAAAGCGTTATCAGACATCGGAGACGGGTGGGACAGAAACGTACCATGATAGCATCCAGCATAGATTACGGCCTGTGCTGAGAGAACTGATTAAGCACGAAATACCCAAGGAGAGACCTAGAAAGAAGTTCTCGTCCCAATTCGTTAGTTTAGTTCTCTCGGGAAGAATGCGTGGTGAAAGTGCCGGGAGATGTACAGAAGCTAGATTGACAAGTTGGTGCACCAATCCCGGCACGAAGTGGAAACTCACCAACTGCACCCAGGTGGCACGCGTGACAAGTTGGGCACCAAACTTGGAATTTAGAATTCAAGGGGTAGCCCTGCGAGATACGACTCCTGAGGCACCTAATTGAAATCTTCTAGACAGATCACTACCAAGCAGAGGGTAAATTGCTCGTATGCTCGTTAGATTGCAATCTATACAAAGCGAAATGCCGTCTGGTGGTGAGTCTTCTCGGTAGGAGCATACCAGCCGGAGAGGGATGCTATTCCGCAGTCGTGTGACTAGCTGTTTCTTCTTAGGTGCCGTTCTCACATCCTTATCGTTAGGACCATCCGCCAAAGTTGCAAGCCAAATTCGTTACAGGCGATCCAGGCCAGTATATAGAACCGCAATCTTAGGGAGCTTCACGGGCCAATAAAGAATAGGCCGGAAGTCTAGGTGAAGAGATGTTGCTGAATACTTGGGATATATACGCGTCTCGCCAAGAGATGAGACACACCTCTTCGGAATTCTGTGTGAATCGTTCTCACGGTTCGAGATCATATACCCATGTGCCCCAGGAATGGGAGTATGACATAAATGCGCCACAGTCAGAAGGCCGAGCTCAGGAGATGAGCGTGTTCCTGACTGCGAAGGTGTAAGGACCCGGAGTTGCGAATAGATAGTACCAGCAACTGAAAACTGGACATATACACAGCCGCTTTGCTGTAATACTGGTCAATATATGCTTGACGATAAAATATTAAAAAATTGTGATATCAGCGTACAGATACAAGTATTAAACACAGCATGCGCCAAGCTTAGGAGTTGACCTTCTGGATGCTCTATGTCGACCGAGGATGTTGTAGCCAAGTGAGCTATAAGTATTTGTCAGGAACAATTGGATCCCTGTTGAGCTTGGCGAATGAGTTCGGAAGTCAAAATGCTCTCTTGTGGTATCCTGCAAAACATTACGCAATCCAGAACCGCGCATGTCCGTAAGCACTCCGTTAGCACCAAGCTGTCAATATGAAAAGGAAAGAATACCAGGCAGAGTACATCCCGAGTCATATCTTCAATCTTGAGCTCCACAAGATTAATTGTCAATGCTTTGCTCGTCCCCAGTCGCACTGGGAACAAGTTGCGCACCTCTTGCAGGGCATCTCGGGTGTTCACATCGAACAGGAAGACCACGTGCCGCAGCACTTGGACGACCGTGTAACCCAGTTCTAACTTTCAACCTTCGGAGAGTACGCGCCTGATCCGCAAGTCACCCATTAGGATGCCAAGTGGGAAGAATAAGGGTCCTCTATAAGCTTGGAAGTACGCACAAGATAAGAAGTAGTACGATCGGGTAGATCAGCCGCTGCGCATGGGCCCTGAGCAACTAAGATCGCAGACATGTGAGCATGTGTAGAAACCAGTATCGCCGTGACCGAAGAGATACGTACTTTCAGCTGAACAAAATGGGCCATTGGACCCAGCGTCATCTCGCATCCGACATGTGTTTTCATAGCTATGAAGATATATCCATCCTATCACGAAGTGTCGTGGTTAACGCGGACAAGCGGCAATTTGCGGCAAAACGTAGAGGGGGGTTGCAGATGCTTTATGGAATGGATAGATACAAATAACTAGCCTGTGATAATAGATACAGTAGAGATTGTTCGGTTCGAACGGCCGTTGTACATATCAGTCGTTCCTCTGGTTGGAGATAAGTTAACATCAAGGCCTACTCTAGTAAGCTACATACCTTGATATCTAAGCTCTATCTAACTCAAACAGCCCCATGTGCACTCCGGAAAGCAGCCGGCTTCTTCAGCCCTGCCTCTATAAGCGCGTTACGACGATGTGTAACAGCCTATATCGCCATTAGGGAAGCCAAGACTATACGAAGAAGGCAGACGTACCTCATTCAAATGGTCCAGCATCTGGACAGTGGTTGCCCAGTCCACGCAGGCATCCGTAATGGAGACACCGTGCTTGAGGCTGGCGGGACCTTCTGGTGGAACATCTTGTCTGCCTTCGTTGATGTGCGACTCAATCATTACACCAGTAATATTGCGTTCTCCTGCGCGAAGTTGTTCGCAAATGACATCGACAACTTTAGGCTGATTATTGTGGTTCTTTTGGGAGTTGCCATCTACACGGTGACCGATCAATGGGAAGCCCACAGCCGACGAATGGTAAGATCACTCACGGCTACAATCCACCATGATCGAGGGATGATGTTGTGGACGAGCTTTCGTGATAGCTGCAGCCGCCTTCTGGACGTGCTCAGCAGAGTAGTTAGGGCCACTCGTACCACCACGAAGGATGACGTGGACGTCTTGGTTTCCACGTGTCTTCACGATGGCTGCCAGACCCTGTTCAGTCACCCCCATGAAAGCGTGAGGGTTGGAGCTCGAACGCATTGCGTCCACGGCGACCGACATCTAAGAATATGGCGGTCAGACCCAAACTAATCCTATCCGAGGTAAGAGAATGATGACACAACTCACACTTCCGTCCGTTCCGTTCTTGAAGCCAATAGGGAAGGAAACACCGCTGGCCAGCTCTCTGTGAAGCTGGCTCTCGGTTGTCCGCGCACCGATGGCACCCCAGGATGTTAGGTCCGAGATATACTGGGGAGAGATGGTATCAAGAAGTTCAGAGCCGACGGGGATGCCAAGGTGAGTCAAGTCACAGAGGAGCTGCCGGGCCAGCCGAAGCCCTTTGTTGATTTTGAAGGTGCCGTCGATGTCTGGATCGTTGATGAGACCTTTCCATCCGACAGTTGTACGGGGTTTCTAGAAACTATATTAGAGGTTTTATCGACGTTAAGTCCAATTAACGTACTTCGCTGTAGATTCCAATGGTACCTCAGTTACGATACGAACATAAAATTAAAAAGGACCCACAAGTATGCCCTCATGATGATAAGCAGGTTTGGCCATGTGGATAGTTTTTCTTTCAGGAGGTGCGCATATTCAAGGGCTTGTTCCGTCGAATGAATTGAGCACGGTCCAACTACCACTATAACCCGGTCATCTTGGCCTGCCAGGATCCGAGCAGCACCGAAACGTGCAGCAGCGATAGTAGCTTGCGACTGAGGTGATGAGCGGATTTCGTGGCGAAGAAGGGCAGGTTGCACCAAAGGATCATACTGCACAGCGAGATCGTTCAGTTTCAGCCCGTGATAGAGGTCAGAACCACGACCATAAATAGGAGTGGGATAAATCATGATGAGGTGTATGTAGATGTCCCGGAAGATAGACAGGTGAGTATCCCGCTGCTGAAGGAGAGCTGCTCTCTGCTCTCTTTATATGGAGAGCATATTGCAGCTTGAGATAGGCAGTTAAGCGTACAGATGAGTACGCCCAACGGACTGGGCGATGAATGTGTACTGTTTACTGTATACTGTATACGTGGAAACAGTACCGCAGTAAGAAGCATCGCTTTTGATGGTGATTGCTGCACTTGAGACATGCCAGCAGCTCATTACACACCAGGTGTGCAAACACCGCAATAATAATAGGTTAAAACAAGGTGAGCGCTGCTGTAGACGCTGCCACTTGGCATCACGCCAAACAGCCTTCACTGGGCTCCCATGGCCCCAACAGAAAAAAATCGACTCCATTACCCCGAGTATAATTCTCAGCGAGTAAAGGCGAGCTGTGACGAGGCTCATCTGCACCGCCACGCTCTGAGGCGCGATATAACAGGATATGAACCGGCGCATCACGATACCAGTTCCTCTGAGGCAACTATTTCAGAATGGCATCTGAAGAGGTTGCCGAAGAGGCCCACTATACCGAGGCCCAAAGGTGTACTTTCTGCAGCTCGCATAGAAGATGCAGCAGACCACAAGAGCAAAGACAACGATGACTCACACCAATCACCCTACGGTCTTGAATATAGTTTTGAAGTGTCTCAGTGTCCTCAGGAACCGGTGTAATGTCGTCCGTGGGGCTAGACATATCAGTGTCAGCTAGTAGAGTGGTCAATCAGTAGGACAGCGAAAGACGGTGATGGCGAACTCACAAAACCTCCAATTCTTTTTTATAGGAAAGGATTGCATCGTGATTTAAGGGAAGTTTGATGAAATATGAAGCTTGTTGGGCCTGGAAAGGGGGTAGGGTCAGCGTTGTATGGTCGCCGGTCAGATCGAGTCATAAAAGTAGCGGGATCTGTGTTAGTCACTTGTTTCCAAAAATTGTACAGGCCCACTGAGTAGCCGACGTGTGTTCAGAGAGGGGACTGTGATGTGCCCTTCGATAACCGAATACATTGTAGCATGTTCTCAAAGTGAACAAGCTCGGGGGAAGGGGGGCGAATCAGAGTCGCGATGTTGTACGCACCCGATTGGCGACGTTGTAGAGGGAACGTCGATGCAATATCTTGCGGAATACAGACAATTTTATCTGTGATCTGAACAGTACTGCTCAGTTTTATACCGAGATTTTGTGGTGGAGGAGGAAAGCTGCAGCACAATATTCGGATGAGTGGGCGTCACTCGGAAGCTTGTCGTTCGCCAAATCAAAACTTTTGAATTTCTCCGCTCCGCGCTTTGCACGACGCTGGCGGACCAGGTCACTTGCTCCCGTACTTTGTCTCCTTCTCAACATCGTTTCTCCCTGCTGACCCCGCTCTGAAGAACGTGCGCAAAATCTGGTCTAATCTCAGCGCATCACGGTCATTCTGTCATGCACACAGCAACCGTGCGAGTGTGCCTCTCCCCGGCACCCGGTTTCTGTGTCAAGTCTTCTACGCTCCAGCCTGCCGTATGCAAAATTACAGCCCAATCAGCCCAGTCGCTATCCAAACTCGATGGTCCTTCTCAATCCGCGTTAATAACGCCTACTCCAGGGATCCTATCTTTGCCTAAGGGTATCAAGGTGTTTGTGAACATAGCTTGGGATGCAAATGTTCCGCCACCGCCGGAGGGTAGCGAAGAGACTATTCAGAGGGCGATGAAGGGCGAGGATGAAACATCGTTTACCACGGATGGTGGATGGTTTGTTCCAGTCATTGTCTCCGAGCCCCGTAGCGATGCAGATAAAGGTAAGAGTGATCATCTCAGCGATATACCCGATCTTCCCAATGTTCCTTGGTTTGCGTGGGTGCAATGTACAGGTTGACCACCCAAATATCATGAAACTAGGCGTTGTAATTGAATCTATCTTGCGCATCGGTACAGGCCGAGGCTAGGAGCGTCGCAAGGATTAGTTGATCCTGGTCCTCGGCGTACAACGCTCAAGCTACATAATTCGTATACGTCGGCATTGCCTGACAGCATGATCCTTCGCAGCCGGGAAACCATCCGTAGCCTTTGACTGCGTTTATAATTCTTCATTGAAATCGCGGACTCTGCGCGATCCAAGCTTCCGTGCTTTCTTAGTCGGTACGTGTTTTAATCCCAATGAGACCTGCGTCGTGTCTGAGCAACACCTTTTCAGAGCTTGGCCTACAACGTATCGAGGCACAATACTCTCTTCTGCTTTCTCGTCAACTCGGAACGCCCAACATCGCTTCCAAAGGCAAGCTACTGCCGCGAAACGTTCTGGTCCCTCTAGCTTTATACCCATCTGAACACCCCCTACATGACGATACAAACAAGACCAAGAAGCCTCTTGTGGAGGAGCTCGAACCTCGGACCAAGCTCGTGGAAGATATCAGTAACAAGCTGAAGTTGGTAGAGGAAGTCGAGACAAAATCCAAGGGGATATTGAGGAGTGGGACAGTGACTACACAAAAGAAGGAATGTCCCAAATTCGAGTGGGTGAAGGAAGGAGACAAACTTAAAATCACGGTCCACGTACCTAAACTAGTAGGTTTTATCTCTATTCTGCAATATGTATTGATGTTCATGTTCTATGTAGAGAAGCACGCATATACCCAACGCTACTCTAGATCTCGAATCCCGTCGAATCATCCTCGACGCCGCACCATTCTATTCCCTTGACGTTGACCTTTCATTATCTGATGCGCAAATTATGTCTGTGTCTGGTGGTGCTTCTAGCGACAATTCAGCATTGACGCTGAAGCGACAAAGAGATCTGGATGTAGACAATGCTACGGCGGAATGGCATGTGGGGGAAGGCGTATTGGTGATCCTTGCATAAACTAAGCCACTAGCGGCCAATATGGGAGTCGATGTTTCGTCTATGATTGGAGACATCGACTCTTGCTTCTTCAACGTCGCTCACGTTCTGTACCAGTACATTGCAGACTTCACAATACACGTCAATGTGGAAAACGGCGGGGACTACGCAGTATTGAAATCACATATATCCTATATATATCAGTTGCAAACTTACCCTTTACTCTTTATAAACTGTTTATAAATTGTTTACCTTCCTCTTTAAAGTTTATTTGCGGCATAAGTATTAAGTGGGAAGGAGCATTTCTCGTCTGGCGGGGGAAAAATGCTCTGCCCCAGAGAGGGTTGAACTCTCGATCTCCCGATTGAGAGTTGATTACGTAAGTGTTACGTAACTTAACAGTCGGACGCTTTGACCAACTAAGCCATGGGGCACGTTGGAAGCGCTCAATTTCATCTTTATCTCAAAAGAAGACGGGCCAAAGAGGATTTGTCCCACGAACCATAAGTAAGTACTCTACACCGACAATAATACGGACACTGGGGTAATCATTGGGTTATTGGTTAAGACAGATGATGATAATAAAAAGCAGTGCGAATGATGATAATGACGGATAACTAATGTGGGGTATGCATGTATAACACAAAATGTTTCAAAGCAGCAAAGCAAGTTGACAGTCCTCATATTACAATGAATCCGTCCTCTAGAAGCAGCAGACCATGTCGGAAAATGGCCTAGATGTACGCAGAGCTCTCCAAGCCGGCTTTACTGACCCTGCGCATGGGCTGCAGAGTAGTTTCGTCGACAGGTGCTCGACGCGCATGGCGATATCTCCCTTCGGAATCTTTGATTTCCATTTCTTGCTGAGAGTCACCGAGCTGGGCTACATCTCCTGTAGTCGGTACAAAATTGAGGGAGTGTTGGGTCGTGAAAGCAGGAGGTAAGCTCTCGCGCAAGTGTTGTGGCCTTCTGCCACCTAAGGCAACCTGATAGTTCCCGTTCATTGTCGCTCCGCCAGGTTGTTGTGAATCTCCTTCAGATTCTGTCTGCGGCATCTTGACAACTCCGACAGATTTTCCTCCTAGTTCGTGTTCTTCAAATGTCATCAACTCGGAGACGAAACCAATGTTGGGCGAAATGCCCTTCCGCCGTTCAAGTACGAAAGTATACGCCTGTGACAAGGTCCAGTGATTGGCATGTATGAGATATGCCATCACTGCCGTTACAGATCTTGACTTTCCCGCCTTGCAGTGGACATACGTGGCAGCGGAGTGCAAACGCGCATCGTCTAGGAATCGATCAGCAGGCTGTTGACGCTAACTGTTGAAAGCCCTTACCGAGGATTGCACACACATCACGGACACCACGAGTAATATTGTCTTCCTCAACGGTGTCCCGCATAGGTATGTGCACATACCGCTCGAAGCGATCACGTAGACGTAGTCCATGGTCATCATCGCATTCAGCAGCGATATTCACTATTCGTTTGACACCAAGAGACAGAAGTGAATCGACATGTTCCTCCAAAGTGAGTTCGGGTCCGAGATAAAGGAAATTGGGGAGTATTGTAGAAATCGCAAACTCAGGAAATGGCTCCTCCGTTGTAAGCGGCTGATCGAACTCTGGACGAGCAGTGGCTGGTGACAGAGGCATTGGCGTCCTTGGTGATCTGGGAGTCATAGGTCGTCCAAACGATGGTGACGGAGGAGGGAAGAGCTCGTGCATAGAAGTAATTGGTCCTGCAGACAATAAACGAGCTGATCCCGGGGGTGACATTGGTGGGACAATGCTGAGATGTGATGGAGAACGACTACGACTGCGAATAGTGCCGACAGATTCATTGGTAGACGGAGCCGAAAGGGTATTAGGCTTTTGCTGTAGGTTTGGCAGTGGAAGTTTAGGTAGTGCGGAAGAAGGTCGATCGGTGTCTATTCTGCGTAATGTGGGTATACTCGGCCGACGAGGGGGTTGAGGACGGGAAAAAACAGTGGAAGAAGGTGCAGGGGAAGGAGAGGAATAATCATCTACAACATTCCACGTCTGAATAGCAGAAGGCATAAGAGGCTGGGGGGAGGGTGCAGGTCGCTCGATTTCCGGCAAAGCCTTGAATCGCAGTGCGTTTTGAGTTACTAGCTGGGACAAACCTCCTGGAGCCTTTTTACCAACGCCAGAGCCGTCAGAGGGTAATGAAATGGCAGGTTGTTGACTTTGCTCGTGGGGACCGCGTTCCCCTGCATCAGAATTTGATGTGAGAAGCTGTGACAAGTATGAATGCTGTCGCGCAGCTGAAAAGCCTCCCTCGAGGAAATCGGCGCCGCCGTGGCGCAGGAGAGGAGTTAACAAATCTATCATAAGCCACGCCGTTGCTTGCGTATTATGGCGATCCTTCTCATGCATGGTTTCATCATAGACTATGACATCCCCATCCCAGTCGTCGCCCGATATGAGATCGTCCCATACACGTTTCCCGTCCTCCGTAGTGACGAATTGCCGTAAAGCGTCAAGAGAATGAAATGCGCCACTTGGTTTACGAGAGCGTTTGAGAATGAGAGACGGTATAGCCATATTGACGCTATGCTGTATGTGGGAGGAAACGAATGATGCTACAGGCCGTGTGTCTATTAGCAACGGATGGGTCGGGGATGAGAGTCGGGCTAAAAGGAGAGCGGGACTGATTCCACTGGCATGCGGCACAGGCTGTGAAGGCTGAGGCTGTGAGCTACGCGAAGACGCATCAAACGACGGCTGTCGGGTGTGATGGAATGCACTGATAGGTGTTGCTCTAAATTCTGTCAGCGGGGTGTAGTACGCGCTGAGCGGACTGAAGGCAGAGTCTGGACTCGGAGAAAGTTGTTCGGGCAAGTCTGCAAGGGAGTCCAGAGGAGAGTCCGAGTCCTGCGAAAATGTCGTTGATCTTTGAGGCTGCGATGTACGCAGTGATCCCGACGCAGATCGTATAGGTCGTAGACGAAGGTTCTTGTGCACGCTACGCCTTAGCTGCTCCAGCACTTCAAGATCTTTCGAAATGTCGTCAGAATTGAAGTCGGGTTCCCTTTGTGGATTATGAAGGTACCCCACTCGAGAAGACCCAGACGAACTGGACGAAGGGGAGGAAGAGCGGTATCCTTCGTCTTCCTCGTCATTCCCATCGTCGACTGGCGTTTGCAATTCTATTATGGTCTTTGTCGCAGGCCTTCTCCCAATCTGCAGAGAAAGATTTGGTGGGCGTTTGGACTGCATTTGTCGTGAGGAGCTTGCTGACCCTGCTTTGGGCATCAAAGACGGGATGAGAACGGGTGCCAAGTCCCAAGTGTACAACCGAGAGTGTGCAATAGAATATAAGACTGGCACTCGAAGTTTCAGGTGATAGAGAATTGGCAGACCGTAGGCACTCGTCGTACTTGGTGATGGCAACGAATATGAATTGCAGGCACAGGAGTTTCCAAAACATATCTACTTTCTTGTTTTCATAGACAAAGGGTTATCTTTATTTCATGATATTAGACATGTCCAAAAGCGTGTAGGCTGTCACGCCACGCCTGTCACAGAACGCCGGTCACGTAGGCAGTAAAGTAGAAGGAACAGTAAGAACTCGGAGTGTCTTACTTACAGTGGTTAATAATCCGGTGCCGGTGGGCCGAATGCGTTACCTTTTTGTCACGGTCCGAGTAACTACGGAGTTTGAAAACGTAACCTGTCCAACGCTTCCTTGTCCCTCCCTCAACTCGTTTTGCTTTTGCACCGCAGGAGTCCCCTCAAAAACATGTACAATTCATCCACCTACCGCAAACCAAAAACCTCAACAGAGCCTGCTGTATCTGAGAAGTTCCGTACGCAGGCCCAGCAGCTTCAGGAGCTGTTCCCATCGTGGTCGTACGAAGGTAATTCCTCGTGACAAGAAGCAGACGACACATCATCCTGACATTTTACTCGGTCCTGTTCAGACCTTCACTCAGTGTTAAATGAAGTGAACGGCGTCGTTGAAGTTGCGGTTACACAGATCAGTGAAGGTAAATGTCAACATCGATTTTGCCTACACTGTCCAACCTTAACACGTAATACAGGTCACGCCGAGCAATGGGGTTCTGTCCACCGCAAGAAGGATAAAAAGCCATTGCTGTCCACTTCGCAGTCTTACTCCAAAGATTTTGGAGGAAATAAAGAGCGGGGCGAATTCCGCGGTGGCAGAGGTGGTCGTGGGGGAAGAGGTGGCCTTGGACGGGGCGGGTCCGCTCGTGGTGGATTTGCGCGTGGTGGTCACCAGGAGACCAATGGTCGTCATGCAAAGTCCGGTCCTAGCAAGCCCATTGATGCACCTACTTCCAAGCTTATCGAGGAAGTTGCCGCTACGGATCCTGTCATTGTAGATGTCGATTCTCCCAAGCCTGCAGACGAACCAGAAGTGGAGGCAGTTGATGCTGGCGCAGTTAGTGTATCCTCGGACCCCGCTCTCAACACAAGTACACCTTTTAAATGGGGTGGGGAGACTGCCACGAATGGCACTGCTTCTTGCCATGTTCAACCCACTCTAGCTAAGGTGATGAAAACTCCAGCAACGTCAAAGCTTTCTTGGGCTCAAATCGCGAAGTAAGTGTATGGTTTATCCCGTCGTTATATTTGTTGACGCCAAGGTAGACCGCAAGAAAAGCCTCTCGCTCCTTCTGCGCCTGTTGCCCCTTCTCCCGCACTTCCAGCTCCTTCGGTCTCTGCTGTCCCTGCCGCTGCTTCATCGACAGTGCCAGTTTCTGCTGAACCTATACCTAGCCATACTGAACCCGAACCCGAACCCGAGCCTGAACCCGCATCACAAGGATGGGAAGAGCCTACCACAGTACAAGCTCCAACCTGGGACGATGAACCATCTCGACAATCATCTGAGTCATGGCCGCAAGTTCCGGAGCCTATAGCTTCAGAAGAGAACAAAGTCCAAGCAGAGGAGGTATCCGTACCTGGCCTTCAGCCGGAGCCTGTCCCAGAACGTGTTCTGTCTGCGCTCCCTGCCCAATTGCAACCTTCTACCGCAAAAGTGGAGAATGTTCAAGCTCCAGCTCCAGTCAAGCCAGTGACACCAGCTGCCCATACGAGACCGACCTCTGCAGCCCACAGACACAAATTTAAGACGGATCAAGCAGTTATAATGCCCAGTGGAAGCTTTGGCACGCCACTTGAGAAAGTGGGCATGCAGTTTGGCAGCTTGAATTTAGGTGGGGACGATCTTGAGGCATCTTCGTGAGTCTTGTATGGACTGTGAATTGTCCAAAAAGAACTGATTCTGATCTGCATAGACATGAGCCTGCTGCAGAAACCTCTCCTATTCGTAATTCAGAGTCAGTCTCTCAAGAGCCGCCTCAGGCTTCGCAACCTGCTCAGCTTCCGGCTTTGCAAGTTCAGACACAAGCCTCAGAGCCTAGCCCAGCGCCAGCCATTACGTCCCCTCCAACGCAAACCCCTCTTGGTGGCGCGCCCGGCCTCTTCCAACAGAGTATTCCTCAACAAGCTCATCATCAACAGATTTCTGCCCCTGCTCCCATCCCACCTGTCAGCCAACCTCAACACCAATCTGGGCTTTCTTCTTCCCTCTCCCAACCCGCTCTACCTGCACAGGTCTCCGTTCAGCCCCAGTCATCTGCATCTACCTCAAACATCTCTTCGTATGCGCACCAAGGAACTGCAGCCCCTCCATCCCTCCCTTCCCATCAACTCCCACAACAGCAAAGCCAATCACAAGGTCTGCTTACGCAACAGCACCAACAATATGTCCAGCATGGTATTCCAACACACCTCGACCAGCAACCAACACAACCTCCTCAGGTTGCACCAGCGACCCAGCAAAATGTTGGTGGGCACTCGTCGTATTTCCGGCAACAGGAGGCGCCGTATTTCCATACCCCGACCCCCCCAGTCTCTGCGTCGCAGACCCAAGATGGCCCATACGGCTCGTTCGGTCAACTGTCTGGGCAGCTTGGTCACCAAAATCAAGCATCGCACCTTGGTGGCTTTGGCGGAGCAGACTATCAATATGGAGGTGAAAGTCAAAGGGTACGTTAGACTTGGTTATAACGAAAGATATGACGCTGAGCAGCTCGTATAGAATTTCTATGACTCTTACACCGGTCCGACTGGGTTTGCTAACCGGAATGTTCTCGGTCATGACGATATTAAAGGATTACCGGGGGCCCCTCAACAGCCGCACGGAGCTCCGGGATTACCTCCTTCGAACGCGCAACCTTCCCAGCAACTTCCTCAATCTTCACAGGGTGGTAACCAAGCTCAGCCCGTGGGTCAAGGTCCCCAACAGGGTTACCCACCTCCTCTGCCTTACTACTACACACCTTATCCGCAGAACCAATATTACGGTTCGCCCTATAGCTCTGGCTACCCCCAGCAATTCGTGAAGTATCCGACAGTATTCCAGGGACCTCCGGGGCCTCAGTCTGCTCCATCCCCTGCAGCAAAGCAAGCGCAGAGCTCCGTTCAACCTCAGTCACCGTATGGCCAGAGTTTATATGGGCAACAGCATTCATCTAGCCCTTACGGTGATATAGACTACCAGCACAGTCATGGCCAAAGCGTAGGTAGCCTTCCTTCTAACGATTACGGCAAGCAGCTGTATGGCGGAGGCGCGCAAGGCATGCAGGGCTTCATGGGTCTTGGCCAATCGTCGGGCCCTTCATCAGGCCCACCCCTTGGTCAGCGCAACAGTGGATCCCCTGAGGCCGCTTACAAGCCTTATGGCGGTAATGCGAAGGATGTCGGAGCGGGTGTAGGTGCTGGTGTTGGTCAAGGCAATCAGGGGCCCCAGGGTCGCGGTGCCCAACAGCCACAAGGAAGCTTCTACAGTGCTCAACGGTTCTCTGGAGGTGCAGGCGCTGGCCCCCAGGGCGGACAGTCACAGCAGCATCAGCCTCAGGGCCAAGGTCCTCAGGGACATCTCGGCTATCCCCAGCAAGGTGGTTCAGATGGCAGCTTTTATTCATACCAACCCAGGCAGCAACAGGGCTACTGGCAATAATTTGTTGAATGTCTCAGGCGGACATTCGCCTTCGCTTACTCCAGACCGATGATCGCAGTAATCGTTTTCCAATCCTCGCATAGTTCTTGTCCTCAACTGTCTCTCGACCATGCTCTTTGTCCTGGCCTCTGTTCCATTCACCTGATTTGTTTCGTCGTTTTATTGCTTCACTTTCAATTCTCGTATCATACATCTCTCCATCTCCGTCCTCATCTCACTGCTGTACGTGTACGATGATACTGGCAATGCAAAGCCCAGAAACCCGATCATGATGCAACGTGTCCCATAGACGACACATGGGAGTTACAACACACTGAGTGCTGTTATATGAGTCGCAGACATCACAGTAGACAAATCTATTGTTGTGTAGTCAAAGTAGGACAAGTTGTAAACATCGATTCTTGGATGGGTAGCGCGAAGGTAGAGTGCAGGACGCAACAGAAATTGAAACAAAGCTAAAGACACGATTTCGATTTTTAACAAGCAAGCCCAATGCTTGCTCTTAAGCATATATCAGCGTGGTACAGGAACAAATAACAGTGAAGAGACCTACCTGACTGACGGATCGTCCGTCCAGTTATATTCTTCTTCCCATATCTCCACATCTTCGTCGATTCCATCGCCGGAGCTCGGGCGAATGGCAGAGACGTCGATACCAAGTAAACTAAGGTCAACCTCCAATATACTTGAACTAACAGAGTCATGTCCAGGGTTGATCTCACCGCCTTGCTTTGCACAAACGCGGCCCCATCGTTCAACAAGCGACGAGAGTGATCTGTTGCGGCTCATGCTTAGGTCCATATCATCCGAAATGTCGTCCGTCTCCTCTGGAATAGCGCAGAGCGGTCCGCCCAGCCTGCGTGTAATATCTGTCCCGCTAGCATCTGGTCTCTGAACATGCATCGGTCCTGGTTCGTTGCGGCGTGCCGATGGGGTTTGTGGACTTGGAGTGCTGCTCATATCGAAGCCTAGACCGAGGACTTCACTTACGGCGTCGACGTCCAGTCTTCCGTTCCTCACGAGGTCGCTCAAGTCCCAACCGCTAATACGACTGGTGTCTAGCAGACTTTCCACTTCAATTTCGCTAGAGGAGGGCGTCACGAGCACAACGGGATTCCGCAGAGGCGATGGGCCAATTGGAGGGCTGCTGGCCTTCTTTTGAGCGATAGGTTGGTGCAAAAAACGAGCAACGCTGGGAGGAAGGGCAGCCGGCGGCGACTTTCCTGTTGGTGTGTGAGGCAAGTACGTGACTTGATGATTGACATTGAGCGGACGCGTTATTGGCGACAGAGGGTTGCCTGCGACTCTTAGGTCTTTCGTGGCGTCCTGTACCTGTACCTTTGCTTTGTCGAGCGAGTATGCTGGTGCTGAGATTGTGAGCGAAGTATCGTGAACGGAGGCAGAGAGCGAATTTTTGCGGTCGAGGGTAGGAGACAGACCAGACATCGCGACCGTCTTACAAGATACGCTCACCGTCAGACGAGCCGTGACGTCAGAAGACGAACTACAAGAAGACCTGGCTGTGGGTGTCGTTGGAGGCGTTTCAAATTGAGGAGCTGTTATTGACAGTTAACTCCGAATATCCAGAGGTCTCAGACAGAGGTATCAAGACTACTAACTGACGCTCCGTGATTGGCCCCGGTTATGGCTTGAATCGGGACTGGCGGATTTGTCCTTCGTGCTATTGGTCCTCCATGAAGCAATCACAGGTTCCATAACTTGCATCAACGTTGGCGACAAGGAAGGCGTCGAAACATGGCGGCGAGATCTCGTACTACCAGAGTTCAGACGCAGAACTTCGGGTGGAATGGCAGGCAAGGTATGATCCTCTGCGCAAGCTGGGGACGATGGATGGACAGTTGAGCAGTTTGTGATGTTGCCATCCGGAGTGAGCATCTCAAGGAAGGACGCAGACATAGATCTTGATCTAGAAGACGAATAACGAGACGAGTACCGAGACGCTGCTCCGTAGCTCGAGGTCCTATGTCCAGAAGTTGTAGTTTTGCGAGAGCGGCGAGAACCATCGTAAGTCGAGATAGCCACAGACGGAGACCCAGTGCGAGATTGAATGAATGAAGAGGAAGGTCTTGACTTCCTAGTAGCGGTATCCACTTTGACCTTCATACGTGTTTCCCAGTGCGGCGAGCCCAGAAAGCCGACGACATAACCAGAGAGCTGATGAGAGTTCCAATACATTCCGAGCTTCTTGCTTACTTTCATCCTGAGCCTTGACTTCCGGGTACGGTCTTGTAGGTCCTCCTTGTATCCTAGGCCTAGAAGTCGCGAGGCTTTTGTGCAATCCAGGTGAGGCAATGTTCCATAGCAATGGATTGACTGGGCCCGACGATATTTTAGATATGAGAACTTCAAAGCTGCCAGTAAAACGAATGGAGTGCAAAGTGCGAGGGTAAGATATACCGGTGTTGCGCTAGGTAGCGCGACCCCAGAGGCCACAGGTAAAGGCATCGCAGAAATAGGTAAACAAAAGCAAAGAATGGCGAGGGTATGGATTGTACTGTGTCTCCAGGACATCCTGGAACGCAGCGGGCAAGGTAGAGAAAGGAGTTGAAGCCGCGACCTTCAATTGCACTTTCGGAAACAAGCGAGCGGACCTGAGATCTGAGAGCGGGCAGCGAAATCAATCGACTAGTATTTTCCCGTGAATATTCAGCTGGCAGCACACGTCTGCACTGAACATTACTGGCAGAAGTTCCGATGATCGACAACGACTGCTAATAGACGGACGACGGCGTGCAGGTACATGGAGACTTTGTAATGAGTACATGCCCGAAAGCTATGAGGGTACTGGTGCTATATGTGTGTGACAGTAAAACGGCGGACGTAGAGAGATAGACCAAGATGAAGAAACAGAGAAAGAGAAAGCGTCTAAGTGCCCTTGGGCGCCTCCTTGACGGAGATGGCCTGCTCTTCACCCATAGCAGAGACGATGGTGACAAGAACGTCCTTGCCATCATCGAAATCGGTCTGAATCTGCTTGCCGAGATCGCTGTCGGGGACCTTGACGTCGTCCTTGGCGGTACCGTCCTGGGTCATCAAGTTGAGGAAGCCATCATCGATGTTGACCTAATAAAGGAGGAGCTAAGAGTGCATTCCGAGTCTAAGTCTGAAATGACTTACAAGCTGGTATTCGTTACGGAATACGTTGGGAACATCCATGTTGTGGGTGGAAGGACAGATATCCTCCTATAAAACACAAAAGAGAAGTTCAACACTGTAATTCCATCGTTGATATAAGCCTTCCGTACCAATTTTTTGCCAGTGAAAATCTGAATCATAGAAGTAAATACCAAGTTAAATGATATATTATAGAGTACGCGACGTACGTCAATAGCGACAAGGTGGACCTTGGCATGTCCGTGCTTGCCAGTCTTAGAGGTCGACATATCGACAATCTTGCAGGGACGGCCTGAGGTGCCAAGTTTAACGTGATTTTAAGACCCGACTGCCAATCCCCTTACCCTTAATGACGACGTGTCCGTTCTTGCGAAGGGCGGAACACTGCATAGGGAACGTCAAGGAGGCCCCGGCGCTGGCCTATAGAATCAATACGAGTCCAATTTTCTATCAGATTCGCTCTAGGACATGCTGAGGGGATGCCGCGCACCTGCTCGAAGTTGTGGTTGTGCTGCTCATCGTCAGACATGGTGGAGGTCGTATGTGGTGATGAGAAAGTGAATGAGAGGGTTGCACAGAAAGATGAGGACGGTGTCGAGCGAGAGCAAAAACTATCAAATTTCCATCTCCGAATCATAAGGTGTGATACCGACGGAGATGGCCGAGATATTCCCACATTGTACCCGGCCCACTTGCCGGCCGGCTCCGGTTGTGTATGACCTCAAAGGCAATTCAGTGTCCGAGTCAAGCTCATCGTCAAGCTGTGCACTCCGAATATTAAGGCTCAAGTCTCGACATTCGCATTCGCCGCAGCACACTCTTTGACTTGAACCACCATCATGCATCCTTTCGGAGGAACGCCTATTTGCCCAAGATGCAGTAAGGCTGTCTACGCAGCCGAGCAGATCATGGGCCCAGGACGAAAGGTGCGAACATGCTTCTCAATCTAGGCAAAGTTATTGACTCGCAATCATTCGTAGCTTTACCACAAGGTCAATCACATCATGCCGCATTCAATACTCTTATTGACGATCTCCGTAGCCTTGTTTAGCTTGTACTATCTGTAGGAAACGTCTAGATTCATACAATCTGGTAGAACATAACCAAGAAGTGAGCATTTAGCCTATACAATCTTTCGCGCGATCTGATTCCTAACGACATACAGCCATACTGGTAAGCGGCGCAACGAAGCTGCTTTCATAACCTGTACTAACTGATATCTTAGCAAGACATGCCATGTCAAGAACTTTGGTACACGCGACCTTCGACACGCCAACCTCCCCGACCGAAATGATGTCCTGGGATCCCCACCAGGCTCTCCTATGCGCTCAGGCACGAATTTACCCACTCATTCTCCGCGTAATAATGCCCCTCCACTTCCTCCACGAAATGATACCAGTGGCGGCCCATTCTCCCATACTCGGAGGGCCTCTCCAACCTCTCCAATCTTCCGGCCTACTCGCACATTCAGCCCCGTTAGGACCGTCAGTGCCGAACGTAATGATTACGTTGCCACTGAGCAGCCCACTGATTTTGGTGCGACAAGTAAACACGATGAAGATTGGGAACCGCCCGTAATTTCCAGTACTCCTTCCCATACCGGTCGCAGCGCAGGAGGCCTCCCTCGAACGGTTCCTCTCGCTCCGGCAATGACGGGTCCCCCACGTACGACAAGCCCTACGAAGGATTCAACACTGCCTGTTCGTGTTGTCCCTACTTCAACTGGGGATGGTGCCACTGCACAAGGCAACACAATCGTCAACGGCCGGATGTCAGTGTCACTTACACCGAAGACAACTGGTACACGATATGGAGCTGCATTGAGCGGTGGCCGTGTTGCTTCTCCGATGGCCCCGATGGCTCCGATGGCTACCGGAAGGCAATGGGGAGGCGGTACACCCAGCTGTGGGAGATGTGGCAAGACTGTCTACTTTGCTGAACAAGTATGTTTCACACAACTCTCGCTAGAATAGTATACACATTAACCGCTATATCTTTTAGGTAAAGGCCATCGGAAAGACTTGGCACAGGAACTGCTTGCGTTGCACAGAGTGCAACCATCTGCTTGATTCCTCGCGGCTGACGGAGAACGAGGGCAATCCCTACTGCTCACATTGTTACGGCAAGGTATGTCTGTCTAAATCCACGATCTTCTTCATGTAACCTAATCTATGGGTGCAGGTGCATGGTCCCAAAGGGAATGGATATGCGCTGTTGGGCAAGGCAGGAGGTTGAAATCGCCTCGTGTATACTATCGTTGAGGTCGTGGACTTTGTATTGTACGATTCCGTTAACGACACGTAGACAACTATTTATGCCTATCTAGTGTTCGGCACAGTACTTGTAGCATACTTTATAAGAGATTTGCATGGCAGAATGCAAATCGGCCGTACTTTCTCTCAGGGTACTCAAGCGCCACGTACTACAAGTTCCGAGCGACCTCATCGCTTTCTTCTGTATCACCACCACTAGGTCCTTGCCTCTTACCTCCTCTCGCGCTATCTCACACTCTCCGCGACCTCATTGATTGACACGATTCTGTCAAGTTCGGAGCCATATATTAAACCATTTACTTCCAATATCTAAATCCCTGATTCAATTGCGCAACACAAACATCAGCTAACATCAGTCGTTACTATCGCTGTAACGTGCATCAAGACATTCCACATTCTTTAAATCCGTGTCAGGACTCGGACTGCTGCGACTCGGACACGTTCCTGATAAATGTGAACTGTTTTTTGTTCAACTTCACAAATAGGATGATCTTACGCGATTGACTTCGTGCAAGGTTTTAGGTGATTCGTTTCCGCCGGGTAGGATGAACAGCAATGGATTGCACAGATCAGGAATTATACATAGTACACATCCTGAGTAACAACCTTCGAAAGCAGTCGACAAAACGCCAATTAAGTCCTTTCTCCATACGCGCGTCTCCGAGGTCACAATATCGGCATGGGACATCCCGAGGCTATATGCTATGAATGATTTTCGCTCCTGGCCCTCTTCCCATTTCCTATCGAACCAGACAAATGCACACTGCCCATACGCGCTCTTCGACTTGGAGGTAACGGTTCTCGATGGTCCTTCTGCTCCCAACTCCAGGTAGCATACAACCTGGCATCTGGTAAAGGCTTTGGAGCCGACACATCTTTATCCTTCCCATCTTTATCTTTCTCTCTGCCGCTCTTAAGGCCGTTGGGTAACGGTGGGATAGCCGACGCTGCTGGGTTGCCAGAATTCCAAGGTGCATTGACTCCGGGGCCGTATGTAAGTCTTTGCGTACCACGGCTAAGGACGGGAGGATGGGAGAGCTTTGTGCTGCGTGAAAATACTGGGACCTAAAAGGTTGCGCACAATAATTGCGGGATTGTTTTGCATCAACAGTAGAGAGACTCACTGATAGCGCACCACGAGCAAGATTAGCCAACTTCGGTGTATACTGGCTGACCAGAGGAGCGAGACGTTCGGTAGACATAATTGAGCGCGCCCGTAACCCAGGGGGTAGTGGGAGTTCATCACTCTCTGGGACCTCTTTGTCCTTGTCCTTCGCCGCCTTCTCATCTTGAGCAATAGGGATAGCATATACGGGGCCGATTGGAGCTACACGAGGTACGTTTGGTGCCGAACTCGCGTATAATGTAATTGCGGGATCCCATCGCGAGCTGCTTTCGGCTTGCCTGACAAGCTCCAAAGCGACATTATATCGGGCAGGGTTTGTAACACCAAGGTCTTTCGCCGTTTTATTGGTAAGACAATGATGCAACGCACGCATCCAACCTTGCTCTGCTGTGAGTGCGAGTGTTGTGGGAGAAGCTTCTGGAGTTCTTTGTGGGCGCGTAGGTAGATGCCAAGTTGGCTGCGAGGCAAGTGAGGAGAGATGGTATGGGACAGGTCTGAAGTAGTCAGCCGTGTTCGTAGAAGTGAGTACGGGAGGAGGGGTAGTAGGTCGCTCCCGTTTGACGGGATTGGCGTCGTGCAATGCGGAAGAGGGAGCTGTTGCAGATGCAGGGAGTGGGGTCGTCTGCCGTGCCTCACTAGGAAAGGGAGGGAGAAATTCGGGTATGTGTTCTGGAGGATGCCAACTCGCTGATCGTGGTCGTTTCCTAGGAGGTGTTGATGGGTTGGATATAGGGGAGAGTGGCAGGATTGGCGTAGCTGGTCGTGGACTTGTCGCTCCTCGTTCTGGATCACAATTGGGAGCCACCTCCATGGATTCAGACCCTATGTATAGTTCCATGGCTGAATCAAGATATTTAGCGGCAGGGTTTAGGTCAATTTCATCCTCATCACTCTCGTCTTCTTCGTCTTCTGAAGTGAGTGGGCTGTGTAACTCTCTGTATACCAGAGGAAATGCATCATCGCGGTCTTCGCGTAAACCGATAGACAAATTCGCTACAGAGGGATATAATCAAAACGAGGGGTACGGGCAGCATGACTGACTGACCCTTGAACTCGTTCAGATCCTCCAACCTCATTGATGTATGCCGCGCATATCTTGCCGTTTCCCTTCCTTCCGCACAATATTCGCTCAATTCCTCCACTCCGACGCCAAGTTCTCCCAAGGCAGAGACAGCATCTCTAGCAGTGAGTCGTAGTCGTCCGGCGTGTTCTGCGTATTTGGCGCAAGTGGTTGTCAACAAAGTGAGATATCGAGAAAGCAGATCAGTCAAGACCTGCGTCGCCTGGGTAGATGAGCGAGAGAAGCTATGTGCATGAAGGGCTTCGATAGTAACAGACTCGAGTAGTTTCTTCGCCCCTGCGTCCATCCCCGTCGTCAATATCGTACACGACGATGATGGCGGTTGTGGCTCAGAAGGATTAGAACTCCGATTCATTATTCGATCTCCGAGAACCCCTGAGTCTGGCTGGCGCCCAAGTCAATCGAACATCGCGATGAGCTTTGCTTTGCTACTACAAACTCATTCAAGATCCTCACTTCTGACCTTGTTTGATAAATCATGTGTGGTAGATTCTCTCTTGGACTAACTGTAAGCTCTTATTTACGATGAATGCTTGTGGAATAAGAACTGCTCGCGGCTGACCCAAGCAGCAAGATGAGATCCAACAAATGCATGGGTATAATGTGCACGTTGCTGAATGGGTCGATCATGAGAGGTTTCAGCCCAGGTAAGCTGCCTAAAGCTACGGGATTACTTGGCTGGTAGCTTTTATAAGGAACCAAGCTCAATCAAGGCTGACAGACACAATATTGCTCCACGGTCAGAAGCACCAGTCATCCGACGTAGGCATGCCGCAGCGGTAGCCGGTAGTACCGGTACCCATAATTCTGAAGACACCATTTTGCATACAATGAAGTGGGGCCTGGTCCCGCATTGGAGCAAACACGAGGACAACACCCTGCGCACTATCAATGCCCGTAGTGAGAACCTCGTGAAAGGCGGCGGTATGTGGGGTAGTATCAAAGGCAGGAAACGATGTGCTGTTCCTTGCGAAGGGTTTGTTGTATCTTCTTCAGAGGACTGAATCGCGCATAATAATCGAGCAGATACTACGAGTGGCTGAAGAAGGGCAAGGAAAAATTGCCTCATTTTACCAAGCGTCAAGATGGCAAGCTTATGCTTCTCGCGGGGCTCTACGACTGTGTAACACTGGAAGGTTAGAAGGCTGCCCTTCCTGTTTTGAAACTACCTGATTTCCGTGCTATAGGCCAAACTAAGCCATTGTGGACCTTTACGATCGTTACGACGGATGCCAACGAGGAATCCCGCTGGCTGCATGATAGACAACCTGTCATCCTTTCAACTGATATGTCCCTCCAAGTATGGCTGGATACGACTTCTAAGATCTGGACGTCTGAACTATCCAAGCTCGTTGAGCCTTATAGTGATATGAATTCGCCATTGACTTGGTAAGTTCTCCTATCCCTAGCACTTACGATGAACTAATTTACACGATTTTGAAGTTATCAAGTTTCAAAGGAAGTAGGGAAAATTGGCGTTGAATCTGCAACCTTCATCCAACCTGTATCTCAGCGAGAAGATGGAATACAAGCTATGTTCGCCAAGCAGCAAGGGAAGGGTTCGCCATCGAAGCGTAAACGCAGTTTGTCACCAAAATTTGTCGAAATTTCACCTAGACCATCACCCTCGAAGGTCAGAAAGTATAAGGAACACATATCGCCTCCGTCTGCATCAACGAATGTGATTGATTTTTGTGAGGGTGGGGATGAGCCCAGAAAGCCCAAAGTAGAGAAACTCAATACTTGGGAGGACGACTCTGAAACTGAATATGTCGATGGGTCAAGTCAATCCGATAGTGTCTGTAAAAGTTTTTTTTGCTCCATCAACGACCACCCTGACGCTCTTACCCACAGGAAATACCTAATCACGAGTCACGGAAAGGCAAGGCTAAACTCGGTCACATGAAAGTCAGTGGTAACGGATAATATAAAGTATTTTCATCTGAGACTTGTTGTATAGATTTCCACAAAAGACGGCCGATCTTCAATGGTAGGCAATAAAGATTATTTGGTTTCATTTGGTTTAAAGGCTATCTAATTCTTGATGTTCTTACTTTGTTAGCCTACAACACCAAAAAAGAATGCTAGGGCAGCAAAGCCAGACCTAGGTTCAGCCAAGATAACTTCATTCTTTGGGAAAGCGTAGCTTTGCTTATCTTGTATATATTACGGATAGTTTGCTTAGTATACGAAAATACCTTGTCGTGCTATGTACTATATAGTGTCTGCATATCACTGTGCACTTCAATATCAGTGGGGGTCGTCGTGTCCAAGGCTCCTGTCCGACTCTTTGATCTGGGTAGCCTTCTGAATCATATCGTTCACTGCTAGCCGGCGGAAGGGGCGCAGACAACCATTTTGTCGTTGGATTGAAAGATTGTGCGACTAGTAGAGAGCTCCATCACAAGTAGTACGTCTAATACGTCTCCGCAGGACGTGCGGCTCTGAAGATGCTTAGTAAACGTCACGGTTCGAATAAAGGACCTTCCTTTTCGGTCTGACTCGGCTTCTTCCGACACATGCGGATCCGGCAGTTCGACGTTCAACTACGAGTTGGCAGCCTCTTCCTCCGGTTGCGGTCCAAGTTTTCGCTCTTCAGGTAAGACATACATGTCCAATCTGAAACAGCGCAGGATGGAACCAAAAAATATGAAAGAGGAAACAGAACGTGTTCAGGACGCACCTGCGTCTGACTCGGACTCCGGTTCAAGCTCATATCTCGGCTTCATACCCTGGATTATCGCTGCAATCATCCTGGCTGGACTGTCGTTTCTATGGACGAACTACCAATATCCAGCAGGCATCTCGTCAAGCGCGGTAACAACCCTCCCCGAGTCTTACGCGGTATGCACCGAACCAGGCAAAATATACACTGTGGACGAGGATAAGCCAAATGTGGAGTGCATGCTCGTGAGCAAGGGTAAAATTATGACTACTGGTACTTATGGTGAGCGCTCTCCTACGATACCCCCCGACGAATATCTCATACTGATCTAATCAGACGAGGTTCATGGACATTGGGATGAGTACCAGAACGAATTGATAAAGAAGTTTTATGGCAACGAGCCCAAAGCAAAGAAACGTTTGAATGTGTTCAGAACACCTTCCGAAAGTATCGTGATTCCCGGTCTATCAGGTATGTCTTCATTCAGAGTGTGATCACTGAAACTGGGTGTCGCTCCACATTATACTTGCTTCAATCCGTAATGAATGAGATTCAAACATTCGATGCTAACAGAATCGCTGTACATCAGATGCTCATGCTCATCTTATATCCTATGGCTTCAAGATGCAACTGCAATTGGATCTTGCTCGTTCACTTGATGGTATGTTGCATGCGTATACTACACTCTCTATCGCCAGAACTATGCGAGGGAGTTGGATCCCCTTTGCCGAGAAAACAACTAACACATTTGCCTGTAGAAATTCTTGATATTCTGGAGTCTTATGTTCTTAAGCATCCTGAAATCAATGTCGATCCGTCGCGTTGGATTGAAGGAATGGGCTGGGACCAAACGCGTTGGACGAACTGGTCTGGCGAATTCCCAACTGCTGTGAGCTTCTAGTTTTATATTATCTTGATGTAGGATGATTCTCATCTTTCGTATCAAACTCACGCGCAACACGCTATGACATGTACAATGTAACTAACCTTTATTACGCATGGATTTCGGACTTGGAAGGCACATCTTGCGTCTCGTGAAGCTCTTGTTGGACGGCCAATCTCTTTGAGTCGGGTAGATGGTCATGCGTTGTGGGTTTCTGAACGTGTTCTGGAACTTGCGCAGAAGCAGCTTCCCGATGGGAAATGGCCCACGGATGGCGAAGTGGAAGGTGGAGAGATTAAAAGGGACACGGATGGGAAGCCAAATGGTATGGGTCTACATTACTCTCATTTTCCGAAAATCATCGACATTCTACTTGAGGTGTGTTTGTGGACAACGCGATGTCACTGGTACATTCTCCGCCGTGGACCCCTGAGCGAATGGACACCTATCTTGAAACGGCGATGGAAGATGCGCTGAAAGTGGGACTCACAAGCGTACATGATGCACAAGCTACGGCAGAATTCATCGAAACGTTTCAAAGGCATGACATCCTACTTACCACTATGCTAGACACATAGCTCATCATCCGCGTGTCCCTTTCACAGAGCGGCAGAAGAAGGCCGTTTACCTGTGAGGCTTCTTTTCCTAACATTCATCCAGGCTTATTGAATATCTCATCAGGTACGAGTATATGCTATGGGAAATTCAGAGAATGCCACCTACTGGGGAGGTTTGATACCGCGACTGGATGATTATGAAGACCGTCTGAATATCAAGAGTATCAAATTATTTACGGACGGTGAGGATACACACACCTTGTCGGAACTTTGTTCATGATAGTCATGTTCTACTGAAATAGGTGCTCTGGGATCGTGGGGAGCGGCCCTACTGGAACCATATTCTGACAAGCCAGACACGACAGGTATTATGCGTGGCTCACCTGAGGCCTTAGAAGACATGGTCGAGAAATTCTGGGCAGATGGATGGGGTGTAGTAAGTGGTTGTCAATATCAGCGCCTCCGACTCTCTCCGACCCCATCGTTTCGCAGAATATCCATTGCATCGGCGATCGCGCAAATAAAGTCGTACTAGACATCTTAGAGCGCGTCATGACTAAGGAGAGCAAGAAAACAGGCGAAGATACAAAAGCAGTCGCTGATAGGCGTAGACCACGCATTGAGCATGCTCAAATCATGCGTCTTGAGGATCTTGAGCGTGCAGGCCGTCTCGGTAGTGAGTGCATTACATTGCCTATGTAAGATAAGCCAGTCTCACACCGACGTAGTCATTACTAGTGTGCAACCTACACATGCGTGAGCAACCCAAGCTCATTAAATATTCAGTTGATTGGATTGTTGTTTCTAGTACAAGTGATATGTGGTATGCAGAGACGAGACTGGTGCGGATTCTCCCTTGCATGACCACAACAATCTGATATACACTTCCTGCACAGGGACCGGAAAGGATAAAAGGGGCTTATGCCTATCAAACCCTCCTACAGTGCGTCCACTCTCAATCTTCCCGTGTTTTTATCATGATATTCTTTCAGAGCATCTGCGAACAAGGTTCTTCCGATCGGTTCAGACTTCCCGGTAGAAGGCATAAACCCCCTCCTCGGCTTCTATGCTGCAGTCACTAGACTCGATATCCAAGGTCAAAGCCCACATGGGTCCAGCGGGTGGTCTGTATACATATTTCAATTAACCAAATGCCGTGCAGTATTGAATTTTGTTTCTGTAGGTACCCTGCAGAAAAACTCACTCGTGCACAGGCATTGAAAGGTGCTACGTTGGATGCCGCATATGCTTCATTCACGGAAGACAGCCTGGGTTCGCTGACTCCAGGGAAGAAAGCAGATTATGTCGTGTTAGATCGCGATATCTTGGACGAGAACCTGCCTGAAAGAGATATATTGTCTGCTGTTGTCAAGGCCACGATTTTGGACGGGAGGATTGCATTCGGAGAAATCTGAGCGTGCTGAGCGACGTTTTGCAGTTTTTTATACGTCTAGTACAGTACTGCAAGCTGGGAATTGGTGTACATTGCCAATCTAGAGCAGTCATTTGTGACCCAATCGGAAACCCTGTTACCGCTAAAGTTGCAGATAATTCAAGTACAGCTAGGATTCTCTCCAATATACATTGTGATTGAACCGGCCCAAGCCATTTGCTAAAAAATGAGTAAAAAAGGAGAACTACAATAGCCCGTCAACCTTGGTAGATGATCAAGAACATAGGTCGAATAGCATCATTCTACGAGTATGCATCAGTGATGATACAAGGGACGCTATCATAACAGACGCACCTGGTAGACTGAAGGCCCATGCTCGGCATCAGTTCCATCGCCAGAGTGAGTAAGACAGAAAAGAGCTCCTCACCGATACTCTCATCATAATTCAGATCTCCTCCAGGCTCTCCAATAACGCTATTGTAGCCATTGGGGGGCTATGCGAGCACATTAGCAAGGAGTCCCAGGCTCGCGATGCAGTATTGCACGTACTTGGTTCAGTGTAGGATCCGAGACCTTCAGTTTTACCGTCTTACCCAGAACGACGTCGTTGAGAAGCATGGCTTTGTACGGGGAACCCCCGTTCTCAGCGACGTAATCGTTCGCCTGCAGAAATGTAGCATGTCAGATGGTATATACACGAGGTGTGAAATATTGACGGGTACCTTGCTAGATGTCGCCGAAGTATAGATACCAGCCCCGAAACGACCAAAGTTTGTGTGCTGCCCGGCCTTTGTCAGCTTGAATGAGCTCTAGTGATACAAATGGGTCACTACATGAGCTATAACTGGATAGAGAGGAACCGAACAGACCTCGATGATCCTGCAGATAGAGCAATTTCCATCCGAGCAGAATGTGTTTTGGGAATCATCCCCAAGCTTGCATGTACGAACGGTACCATGAAATCGCCGTTTGCTGTTGCCCCCGGGAAGCTTTGTGCGAAGCTCTACTGATTTCCTAAACAGTCATATATGCAATTGGTTTAAACCAGCTTCGCTATAACACAACCGGAAGGATCCTCACTTGTACCGCGAGAATTGGTCCGCCACGTTTCTGTTGCTGTATATTTTCCATAACTATACGAACAGCACGCGATGCATGAGTAGAAAGCCTAACACTTCTTAATCACGTACTCACGTTGATCACCGTCGGTACAGCTGATGAATGTTTCCACTGGTTCTGAAATTGCTTCACCACTGGAAGGAGGTTAAACTATGAAGGAGATACGTAGAGATGTTACGGGTATCTACCGTCATCAAAGATAGCTTGTTTGGTGTCGAGGAGGAGCATGATGGGTGCTGTGATATGCACATCTTATTTAACACGAGGTGGGCCCAATGAGATATTGATCTATCACCTGCCGTGAATGTATCCTGGCTGCACTTTCTCGAGCAAAAGTCGCTCAGCTTGCCGTTAACCGTGGCCTTGGGAAATTGCAAGCAGCTGTCGCATCTTCAGATCAAGTAAGCCTTGAGAAAATTGAACAATCACAAGAGACAAGATTCCGCTAGACCGGCTTCAATTGCTGCCCTGAAGATAGCCAGTGTTAACTTTTCGCGATTCACGAACAGTGGGCTTACTGGCGATGGCTGTGTCCACAGTATAACCCTCCTGGATAAGCCGGTCTCCTGCAACCAGGAAGGGCACAGGAGGCAGTATTATGCGGAGGGCCTGGAGGAGGATTCGAGGTAGCCGAGGGGCTCGGAGTAACAGGTGCTTTTACGCCAGAGCTCGATGTCGCGGGATTTGGAGATTGCTGCCAGTGTGCTTGACGGCAACGCTGTCCACAAAAATCATGAACTATTGACATAAGTCAAGGACCGAGTGTGATTCTCGAGTAGAAGGCATACCTCGACCATTCTCTACGTACACGGGGCGAGCTTGACAGTGCTGTTCAGTGAGATTAAGACATGACCACGGAGGATGATTGAATATTCTGAACCTTGCACATTTGATGGCCTCCGCTGGGTTGATTTGCCATGTTGAACGTCGCCAGAGGTCAAGAAACACTGGCAGGTGGTAGTATGGATGAGGACGACAAGAAAATCGATCAAGATCTGCACGAGCACGCTGCTATTTGAAGGAGCAGGCCACGCGAGGGACACGTTGATGAAAAGCCAGGCTGCTTAAGAGCAAGCTACTACAACATGTACCGTATCATGTCAGTCTAACGCTGGAGGGCTCCCGTCGGGCGATGTACAAGGCTCTCATAACTCTCATGACATTTATCATTGCCATGGTATCGTATGTTTTTGGAAAAAAGCGGGTAGAGCAAAGAAGGAGGACTCAAACGAGGAAGACTACCAGCAGAGGGAATGGCCATCAAGGTATGCACAGTAACCCTACCCTTGAACGATGTTTCAAACTCACACATCGACCAGCTCCAATTGTGCCACCGCTGCTGTCTCAGGGCCCAATTCTCTTCTACGACAGAGACAAGCCTTTCTATGAGTACGTCGCAGAACATATCCGAATTGAACGATACTCATTGCATCTGCCCCTTGAATCAGATTTACCAACTTCTCCCCTTACCCTATCACATATAATGGAGCAATTTATCCAACAGCCGAACACTGTAAGCTCCATAAGTCGCATCATAGTGTGTCCGACTAACACACGTCTTGGCGCAGTATTCCAGGCGCACAAGTTCTTGACCGACCGACCAGATCTGGCTGAACGTATCCGCAACCTGTCTTCTGCGAGGGCCGTCCTTCAAGAAGCCACGAGGCTTCAACGTCTTAGGCGGCACGATTGGTTTGAGGTCAACATCGATATCATGGATTCGGTCTTGGAGGCCAAGTTTGCCCAGCACGAGGATTTACGTCGAACGCTTCTCGAGACAGGGAGCAGAGAGCTTATTGAAGACAGTCCGGTGCGCGGGATTTGAATACTGTAGTCTTAGTGTGATTGCTAAAACTACCCACCTAGATTGACGCATTCTGGGGAATAGGAGAAGACGGGCAGGGTAGGAACGAGCTAGGAAGATGTCTCATGCGTGTCCGAGACAAACTTCAGTCTAGGAGGACGGAGCACAGGTTATAGCGCAACGTAGCATCTGGTTATCGTAAGCAGGTAGGTTGTCTACAGGTAGTCTGTTGTGTACCTTATAGTACAGATGTGATTGCTATATTTTATATCGATGTATGTAGTGACATTGTAATGCATACTGTGTCGTCGGGCTCAGTATCAGGCTTGACAGAGTGATCATAAACATTTGGATGGATTATCGAGAGTCAGTGCCAAATGGCTATCCCTGATAGATGATTAGGTATTGAGGGCGTATAGCCTCATTCTAATGGGTTTCGTTAGCTTTCCCATGACGCACTGGCACAGGACCAATACGCACCTTGTACACTGTGCAACAGGTAAACTTGAACAAAATGCTTAGTGCGCAATGATTATGCATAAGAAACTCACCGATACACTCATCATAGTTCAGGACACCCCCGAGCTCCCCTACGACCGCATCAAAGCCGGAAGGGGGCTAACGGAGAAGTCCAGTCAGAAGGGGAAAGTTATCAAAGAACAGGCAGCATTACCTCCGTAAGATGTGGGTGATCTACTGTGAGTTTTATAGCTTTACCCATGACAACTTCGTTGAGAAGCATCGACTTGAAAAATGACTTTCCACGTTCCCATACGTAGTCGTTCGCCTATATAACGGAAGAATTTCAGCATACGAGCTGCGTGCTTCCAAAGATGGGCTCAATACCTTGGATGACGTGGCAGAAGTATAAATTCCAGCGCCAAATCGACCGAAATTCGTCCTTTGCCCTGCTTTCGAATGAAATCTGAAAGCCCAAGATGGTCAGGATTATTTTCACAGGCTCGAAAACGTTGATACCTGGATTATACAGCAGAGTGAACACATAGGATCTCCACAGAGCTTGAACTGCTGCTGGGTGTCGCCCAAACGGCATTGGCGGATGGTACCGTGGAACCGTCGTCTGGTATTCCCGTCAGAAAGTCCGGTCCTGCGTTCGACGGACAGTCTGAAAAAAGCCTTCAATCTCATCGATACGCATCTAGATGGTCGATCCCTCAACCTGTAGCGGAAGAATTCGTCGTTGACCTTTTTGGAACTGAAGATTTTCCATATCTGGGCGAAGGCAAAAGGCTTTTTAGAGAGTAGTAACATCTATAGACACAGCATATGAGGCACCTTGATCACCGTAGGGACCTCTGTGGGATGTTTCCAATGTTTTGTAAATTGCTCAGATACTACAAGAATCGTTTTCTGCAGGCTATGGATTATTATAGAGAAGGCTTACCACTCTGATATGTCTTCTCAGTCGACGGGACGTCTAAGATGATGGGGGCTAACAAAACAAAACACTCGATAAGTTCATGACATATATTGAAGGTAACCTCTGCACTATACTGACCCGTCCCGCATGCTTTCGAACAGAAATCACTCATTTTTCCGCTGACAATGGCCTTTGCCAACTTCTCGCAGCTTTGACATCAATTCTGTCAAGGGAGCTCTGAACGAAAAAGATATCATGAGGACTTACAAAAGGCAAGCCTCCGCTTCTCCAAATACAACAGATTTGCTAGATGCGTAGATGACCATAGCGTAAGAGAGCAACTCTATCTAGAGCAAAATTCAACTTACCGTCGGTGGTCTTGTGAGCAAAATTGGCTGGGAACTCGGTATTTCCCAACGAACACTGGTCGGTTGCATCCAGAAAGGCTACAAATGCCTCTCTCGGCGTTCGCGGGCGAAACTGGAGGCCTCTGACCATTGCGATTCTGAAGCGGACACCATATGCCACAGAAATCATGGGCTTTATCAAGCCATTAATTATGATAATAGTGATCAATCAACGATACGATACTCACCCCGCCCGTCCTGGGGAAGGCGCGCAGATAGTGTGCCCGGACACAGAGAAGGTGAGTTGCCCCAGACTCCTACCCCAAAGGGTAGACCATCTGACGAGGAAGATGTGTCATGGTACAAGATCAAGCTCGACGCCGCTCCCATCTGCATTCGGCAACTTGTCGTAAAAGAGCTGGAGGAGGCAACAAGGCTTGACAACGCGAGAGAAAAGAGAGAGAAGGAGGAGAGAAGGAGAGAGAAGGAAGGGAGAAGGGAGCAGAGGTTCAAGTCAAGACGGAATCCAGGTCGAGTCGACGAGTTTTAAAGGTGACTGCTCTCAAAGGTCGTGTGTTTGCGAGTGCGTGTTTGCGACTGCGATGGACTGCACAGAGAGCCTGCTTAGGGCTGGATGGATATTAGCATAGCTGGATGTACCTCCCAACCCCTAGACTGAATGAGCTGCCCAGCATGGACACAGCTTAGTTTTTGCAGGCCTGCTATCTCACACGCCTTCCAATTATTGCCTGTGTGTCTCAAATAAGACCATTCACTGCGTGCAAGTCAGCCATGTGGATAGCACGGAATAAGATAGATAAACATACCTAGATGAACCAATGAAATATACGGGATAACTATAAGTAAACAATGATAGGCTAGATAGTGAGGATTAGAGAACTCGTCGGAATGATCATGGGAGTTGAAAACAGATTTAGCGCCCAACACAACAATCTAGTAAGTGACAGGCACTTGAGCTTGTATACGGGCTTATGTACGACCACGATTCGGAGGATCACATTTTCACAGTAACATCGCAATGCATTCCGTAAGACAATCTGAGTCTAGGGCCTGGAAGATTGATAGTATATATCTAGATGGACGATTGGGAGTCAGGACTCAGCAGGTCGTGGATGACCCTTACTACCCCTGATAGACGACCAGGTATAGAGGGCGTATAGCCTCATTCTGATGGTTTTTATTAACTATCAAGTTTCCATGACGCACAGGAGTAATACGCACCTTGTACACTGTGCAACAGGTAAACTTGAACAAAATGCTTAGTGCGCAATGATTATGCATAAGAAACTTACCGATACACTCATCATAGTTCAGGACACCCCCAGGCTCCCCTATGACCGCATCGAATCCGGAAGGGGGCTAACGGAGAAGTCCAGTCAGAAGGGGAAAGTTATCAAAGAACAGGGAGCATTACCTCCGTAAGATGTGGGTTATCTACTGTGAGCTTTACAGCTTTACCCATGACAACTTCGTTGAGAAGCATCGACTTGAACGATGACTTTCCACGTTCCCATACGTAGTCGTTCGCCTATATAACGGAAGAATTTCAGCATACGAGCTGCGTGCTTCCAAAGATGGGCTCAATACCTTGGATGACGTAGCAGAAGTATAAATTCCAGCACCAAATCGACCGAAATTCGTCCTTTGCCCTGCTTTCGTTTTCTCGAAAGAAGTCTGGAAACCCAAGACGGTCAGGTTTATTTTCGCAGATTCGGAAACACTGATACCTGAATTATACAGCATAATAAACACATGGGGTCTCCACAGAACTGCTGCTGTTGCGGAGTGTCACCCAAACGGCATTGACGGATGGTACCGTGGAATCGTCGTCTGGTATTTGCGTCCGGAAGTCCAGTCCTACGTTCAACGGACAGTCTAAGAAGAGTCTTAATGTCATTGAAACTCTTCCAGAACATCGATTCCTCAACTTATAGCGGAAGAATTCATCGTTAGCCTCTTTGGAACTGAAGATTTTCCATATCTGAGGGAAGACAAAAGGTTTGTAAGAGAATAGTAAATCCATAGACACAGCATTGTGAGACACCTTGACCACTGCCGGGATCCTTGTGGGATGCTTCCATTGTTTTGTGAATTGTTCAGATACTACAAAAACCGTGTTCTGCAGGCTCTGAATCATTAATTTTATAGGAAAGGCTTACCACTTTGATATGTCTCCTGAGTCGAGGGGACGTTTAATATGATGGGGGCTGATAAAACAAAACGCGAGATAAGTTCACAACGTATACTGAAGGAGCCCTCTACACTATACTGACCCGATCCCACCCCGTCCATTCCGCATGCTTTCGAACAGAAATCACTCATCTTTCCACTGACAATGGCTTTTGGCAACTTCTCGCAGCTTTGACATCAATTCTGTCAAGGGAGCTCTGAACGAAAAAAAAAAATCATGAGAACTTACAAAAGGCAAGCCTCCGCTTCTCCATTTACAACAGATTTGCTAGATGCGTAGATGACCATAGCGTAAGAGAGCAACTTTATCTAGAGCAAAATTCAACTTACCGTCGGTGGTCTTGTGAGCAAAATTGGCTGGGAACTCGGTACTTCCCAACGAACACTGGTCGGTTGCATCCAGCAAGGCTACAAATGCCGCTCTCGGCGTTCGCAGGCGAGACTGGAGGCCTCTGACCATTGCGACTTTGAAGTGCACAACGCATGCCACAGAAATCATGGGCTTTATCAAGCCATTAACTCTGATAGCGATCAATCAACGATACGATGCTCACCCCGCCCGCCCTGGAAGTAAACAGGACGACTTTGGCAGTTCTGACGGCCCAGTTATTTCAGCTGAGACTCAGATATTACAGATGTCACAGACGGACGATGTACCTTGCAAATCTTTGAACGGTCCATGAGGCGGATTATAGCGTCACGATGGGTGGTCCCACAGAACGCTGAGTATGAGCCGTCTGGGTCCTTCCAAACCGGGTTGTTGCACTCTGGATACATACAGACCGTGGAGGGTCCTCGTGAAGTGTCGGAGCACATCTTTGCTCTTGTGAGAAGGAGGCTGAGAGAGAGAAGGTGGGGAGCGTGTCGGACATGAGTTGAACACGCATTACGAGGTTAGGGTTCGGCGGCTTCGGCTTCCTTTGATGAATGTGCAGCATAGAAGTTACTATGAATCTCACATAACTGCCTATATGCGACTGCTGGCCCGGGGGTAATGCGCGGTAATGCGGTTCTATCAGTAGTTGCACATTTTCAGAGTTGCCTCCATGCAATCACTCCGCCATCGAGTTGAGGTACACGCAAAGCAAAATATAGGAGCAACTGTTTGGAGAATAATCATAGAGTACAACCAGAAATACGGCTACAATCACGTTCCGGAACCCTACAACTCGGTGACATTGTCATTCATGTTGTGGGTTGGGAAGACTACATACTGGACACGCTGAGCGAAGATACTTATTTCAGACACGCCGATCACGAGCCTCCAGCCCGCGTCTGCGTTGTCAGTAGGCTGAACCTTTGTCTAAGCCTCATGAGGGCCTTCCCTAATTCGTTTCTTCCCTTTCTGTCTTCACCGATACCCCAGAACGAATCGACCTTTAGACCAAATAAATTTAGCGTTAACCACGGATCACCTTCGACATAACCCGATAAGTAGACGTACTGGACTGGCTTCCACCAACTCCCTGTCGCCAGTATCCAACAACAAATAGCGCAGCCTACGATGCTGGCTGAACTTTTCTTCGAGGATACGGTCCATTATTTCGACGTTCACCTCAAACCAATCTGGCCGCCTGAGTCGTTTCAGCCTGGTAGCTTCTTCAAGGGCTGCACGAGGAGTGGATGCATGGCGGATGCGATCGGCCAACTCCGGCCGTGTTGTCATGAACTTATGTGCTTGAAATACTACGAAAGGAGGGTCATTCGAGACTGTCAAAAATGTCCTGGCTCGATTGCTGTCTCACAATGTTCTGCTGTCGGATATGTGTGTCCTTCAAACTGTACATGGTGCGGAGAGAAATTCGTGAACCTAACAGCAAATGTGTTTCTGTTCATATAAAGGTCATAACTGAAAGCGATCTTACTCAAAGTATGGCTCGTCTCGATCATAGAAGAGAATTGGGCCTGAGTCGTTCCTAGATCGTGGCTCGGAGCTCGGAGCTGTATATGCATCGAGGGGGATATCTGGAATTACAGGGACTACAAGGCTATCAGGTGGAATGATCTACCGTAGACGGTACAGTGTGTACATACCAGTGACTTCTACGTCCATCTCATCTGTCTCATCTGTGGCGAACGGGGAGGTGGTGTAGTGGGGAGGCATGCAGTAAGGACACCTTTTGGGCATCGTATGAGGGCACGAACGATGATAAAAATAATTATACATCCTCGTACAGAAAGTGTGAAGCAGAAGTTGCTGGGCGTTCAAGTTAGTTATGGCTCTATATTGCGATTCCTCTTGGAATCGGGTATTCAGACGGGGCTGAAACCAGATAGGAGGTTGGATGGGAGCGCCCGCACGTGGTGATTTCGTCTTCTTTGGTAACCGTTTCCCTTTTTGGCCGATTATTCTCGTGATGAAGGCATCCACGTGTTGCTTACTTGCGGCAATGTCCGATACCCGGATTCGGCTTTCTCGCTTTCCGCTTCCTCACTTCCCGCTTCCTCAACATTGACGGTCTTTACTTCAATATCGTCGCAACATGCGATTTCTTAATTTTGAAATTATCTCATCTTGCCGGACGACTAACGTCGTCACGGGAGCTCTTATATGGATGGCACTAGGTGCTGCACTATGCGCAATTGGTGCCCCTGGTTGTCACAGTGGTATGTGCTTGACAATTTGGTAAAGTGCGAAAGTTGACGGGTACCATTTGTATTTAGTTTATCACGCTTTTTGTGTTCGATGTATTCTCATCCTATTGTATTGCCTTCATAGTCAATATCATGGCAC
>MLYV02000680.1:0-43779 GCA_001913855.2 Hermanssonia centrifuga | reverse complement strand
TTTTCTACCTTAAAATCTTATTACAACTTTAGCAAAATCTATAAAAGTGATGTTTTGATCAGATTTCCTTCAGTTTTTACAAACATTTTGCACAAGAAAAGTATAGACAAAATTTAAAGCATATTTTGAGTCAAAAATATCTTAGATTTGTCACAAAATATCATCAGATAAAACTAGGAAGTCTTTTTGAATTTTTACCAAAATTTTATATTGAAAATTATGAATAAAGTTTATACTCTTTTCAACTTATTTTCAAGTTTTATTCTAGCCAAAAATCCCCACAGATATCCAGTGTGATGGCGTGCTGTAAGTGCATTCACTATAATGTGCTCCGTGACGCTTATTGACAGCCTATCAGCAACCCAGGAGGTATTCGATTTGGGTCAGCTGAACTGTATGATGTTATCGACTTGTGCTTTGCTCCCGAAGTCACACATCATGCGCACACCATTGTGGACGCATTAGCTATAGGCCAGAGCATAGCGCAGGGAACAGACGAGCGCATAATCTTGTTTGTAAAGCTTCTGGAAGGGGAGACGCTCTCCGAAGACCTGGTGAAGAGGATCAAGCACAAAATTAGAACGAGAAGGAGCGCGAGACACGTCCCTGCAAAGGTAAGGGACCCTTCGTCCTTTTCAGACTACTGTCTAGGGTAGAACCCTGAATATTCGTCCTTTCGGTCTCCACTGACTCTCCACAACGCTATGCAGGTCATTCAAGTCGAGGACATCCCATACACTCTCACAGGAAAACGTGTGGAAGTAGTGTGGCCGGAGTTCGGTTCTGAACCGGGGTTCAAACCCCGAACCTCCGAACCGAACCTTAGGTTCAGGTTCTGTTCAGTCCAGTTCGGCAGTCTGGTGGTAGGTTCAGGTTCGGGGTTCGCTCCTATTTTGAAGTGGTTCGGACTGAACTGAACTTTGAACCATATAATATAGGAAACATATGTTTATCATGCTTTGTCCTGTTCATTTATATTTGTATATCTTTTATACTGATGAAATCCATGCTTATAGCACTGTAAACAATGGGTTTATTGGTTTCTTGTCTTCTACTGACAGTAAAGTCCTTATTAGTAAGCATCAATATATTATGTAAGCATAATACATTTCAGACATATTTCTAAAACCAGTGCTGTAAAGCAGATTTGCAGGTGTATGAAGTGCTGAGATCTTGTAAATAGTAAGTAGAGATGTATATTATAGCATTTATCATAATTCAGATTGGGGAAATACACATCAATGTTTTGTAGGTTCGAACTGGTCCGAACCTGAACTGAACTGAACTTGGGGTTCAGTTCAGGTTCAGTTCAGTTCGGACCTGAGGTAGCAGGTTCAGGTTCGGGGTTCGGCAAAAAAGGCCTCCGAACCGGACTGAACTGAACTTCGGCCACACTATGTGGAAGTCCCAGTCAAGAAGGTAAAGCGTCTGCCCATCGGCATCGTGGCTGCTTTGTATTAGCACGCATGCTGAATGTTCTGAATCGTGCACATCAGATCATCAACGGGGCACCTATTTCAAGCGTTAATCCGGCAACCTTGAAGAACCCTGAATGTCTTGTACTATATGGAACTGCGGGCGAAGCTCTGAGGGCAGAATTCGAGGGAAAGTAGAGGTTGTTGACAGAGTATACTTACCCCAATGGCAAAAAACACCATGCAGAAATCGAAACGGATGCGTTACACAGGTTAGTCGTGCAAGCCGAAAACAATGAGGCAGGTATTGTCCCCGAGGGTCGTCCGGCTGGGCATCTCCGGAAAACTAGCGCTACTGACCGTAGACTGAGCGCTTATTGCTACCTTCAGGCAGATCCGTGCGCTATCAACGGCTCGAAGCCAAAGTCGCACAGAAATTTCCACGACACGGGCGACCTATCAGCAGGTCTCGCTGTTGGGCGCGCAACTGCTGCTCCGACAATGGAGAAATTTTTCGCTTCTCCCATGGGTATAAACGACGCTCCATCATGCTTTGCCGAGAGCTTCCTCCTGGTCGCCTCCCCCCAGAGTGGCCTGCAGCGAACTCACCCTTGGACAAGCTCTCCTTTTTTTTCTCATTTGAGAGCTCTCCTAGGGCCGTGTGGCCTGGTCTTCAAGGGAACGTGAACCAAGGCACGACAAAGCCTCGTGGCCTCTACGAAGTGAGAGCGATCCCCTCTTTCTGTTCTTTGCTAATCGCAACCTTTGTGACTCACCCGAACCTCGTTGGTTTCATTTAAAGGGGGCTGCTTTCTGAGCCTTTCCCGAGTCCGATATTCCGCCCCCGTCTGATTGCTTCACTTCATTTCAACTGAGATATTGCCACTGCGCACGCACGCGCACACACGCGATATGAGTCCTTCAAATACCCGGCGAGGCGGACACGGTCGTCCATCACATTCATCTGCTAGGTCCCCTCCCCCCAAGGCCAGCATCGTACTCTGCTGTTGTATACCGATACGCATGCCTTCAGTGTTTAACATCATTCGGGCGTGCATCTATGGTGAGTGATGCTTGGACCCTTGTCCGGCGTGGCCTCCCACAGTTTCGCTGACGGACTTTTTTGAACAGCTGCGGTATTAGTATGGACTGTCATATGTCTCGCCATCGCGGTACACTTCCAGAACTTGTTGGAATCATCGGATCTCAGTGAGTGGCCTCACCTCATATTTCCTCCTCAGTTGAGTTGAACGCCTCATTCCTCACTTTTCAGCTCGATTCGTGCCGTTCGCCATCTTTGTTTGCAGTGCTAGCTTGCTCATCATCCTTGCATTGTGAGTGTTTACCTTCCTATTTGTGAATTGCGATGATGTTCTGACACAAACTTCCCGTACGGCAGACTCGGGTTCGGGTTATGGAGAGACCGTAACCCTATCTCAACCAGGCTTGAACTCGGATGCTTGGGTCTCGCCGGTGTTCTGTGGCTCGCACTTGGGGCCTTCCTTGGATCATCCGATTCCGCAGATTCAGACGTAGAATGTTTCTCGTCTGTAGACTCGCAAGAACCGCTGACCATGCCAGGCTGTACGTCCCGTTTGTTGCCTCTCTTGATTCGATCCCGGATATTGACATGTGGCCTTCGTAGTCGACACTGAGACCTATCATGCTCAATATCGAGTGCTGGAAGCCTTTTCTTTCTTTAACATTATTCTCAGTACGTACTGCCTGCAATAATCAGCTTTTGCCACGCTGACTTGGGATCCTAGTATGGGCCTTTTTACTTATGTTATTGGGTCTTGCTATCCGTCATCACCGTTGGGGCCACAGATACGTCTGGACAACCTCGGTCACTGCCTACCCGTGGTTTGCAGGACGTGACGCACAGACCGGCAAGCTTCCCGGCGCCACCCTCCCTCCACCTGTGTCAGCCAAACGCTCGACATCTCGCTCTCAACCTCGTGGTGCTGCTGTAGCCGAGCGTCCAAACCACGAGAAACGACCCTCGCAGCGATCGCAACGGCCACCACAACGGCGCCCGTCAGAGACCCGCCGTGACGAGCCCACTCGTAACGAAACCCCGACTTACGTATATTGGATTCCGCATACGCCACCGGAGAAAGCGGTGACCACGGAGACTTCACGACCTCGGGACAAATACCACAGAGATGCATCACCCCGGAGGTGATGCGGCCATCTTTGTGGGTTTTGCTTGGGATATATGGTGTTATGACATAGACGAGCACGCTCTGTTGAGCAGTGTGCGACACACAGCGATATTATGTATTCGAGGGAACATTGTGAAATTGTATAACAAGTAGAAACAGATTGTAACATTCGTTTAGGGAATCTTGGATCTTCAATGTCATTCCTTTCATTATCCAGCAGTTGGTATTAATCTGCACCGTGTGGGAGTCGAATCCCGTGTGTGTGTCGCGCACGTGACGAGACACGTGTTGTGCATGCGCGATTCATTTATTGCGAGACGCGCTCTGATTTTCCTTTTGTGGAGAGATCCGAAAGTTGAACCAAGACTCGCACAAGTCCGGCGAGGGCTGCACTAGCCTCAGCCTCCACAGCATCACCCTCAGCACCCTTCTCTCATTATTCTCTGCTATTATCTCCAACGTCGGCTAACGATATCTGAAGGCTGAAACATAGAACAAGTATAACAGTGCGTCATTCAGACTTATGATACACTTATACACCTATATTCAACATAATATGTGTACAGATGACGGAGTTATTCAAAAACATGAGAGCTGCAGGCTACGGTGAGGTCCTAGCCAGCTCCACCACAGGACCAGGGGATTAATATTCGCGCAGTCATAGTCTTGATATTGGCTGTTACCGTGCTCGGCATTGCAGCACACCTGGGTAGCATATTCTTGCCCAATCTCCATCGTACGTGTGTGATATACCCTTTATCAATATAATCCTCATCTAGAACTGGCACTTAGGCGACTTCAGTATCTTCTCGCTCGTCGTATCGTCCTTAACAATACTAGCGTTCCTATTGCTGTACGTACTGCATGCCCCGCTCTCTCCGAATGCTCGCCCACCATTCCAAAGAATGTCCTATTCTCGGCCTTGGATGGAAGCCACTACCTTGTTCATACTTGGAGTACTTTGGCTTGGCGAGTAACTTCCAGTCCACTATTGCACAGAGCCTAATCATCCTGTTGGAAATACAGCACTGGGTGCCTGGGATGCGTGAGTTCTTTTCCCAACTCTTCAGAATCTGGCATTCATACGGCTACGCAGAGATATTATGGGTAGCACGCAATGTGACAGCCTAACCAATCAGCAAACCCCAACAAAGTCTGGCAGTAGTAGGTGTCGCCTTCACAATCTCACTTATCCATCGAGAAGGCTCAGTCGTACATTATAATAGTCAGCACCCGGGCATATTGCTACGAAATGCGGGTTATTGAAGCTTTCTCATGGATGTTATTCGCTCTCTGTGCGTACAACTCTTTTGTGCTCAACCAACCAGCCCTCATCACATTCTTTCCACAGTCGTGATTTTCCTCTGGATTGTAATCACCCTCACTTCTCGCGCTCAAGCCATGGGCCGCCCCTACGCCTGGTCCGAGCCCATCTTCGAACTTCCCTGGTTCGGTCAATACCCCGGCATGCCAGAAAGCGGATATGGCAGCCCCGGCCAACACTACGCTTATCCTGCAGGGTCACCTCAGATGGGATATCCAGGGTTCCAGCCTGGTATGCAACAAGGATATCAACCGGGCATGGTCAATGGCGGGTACGTAGTGTCCCAGCAGCCTGGACATTCGGTCGTCATTCAACCTGGCCGGGGTGGACAGGCCCCGACGATCACGCAGGTTCCGGGTATGGTGACCTCAGCGTAGCCTCACACACGCACTTGCGAATAGAAACGTGAGGCGGAGGCCCGACTGGGGCTGCCTAACGGTTTACGGCCCCCAACGGCCCTCACGAGATTGAACAATTAACCATGGAAACCTAGTGCTCGGGCCCTCGACACAGCGCAGTGTACGATCTGGATGACGAATGGATATTTATGAACAATTTATGCAGGAACGAAATAACGACTAACACGTGGATCATGGTCGGATGAGGGGAGGACGGGGGTCAGAGTCGCTTGCATACCACACGTACCTGTATTACCACACTTACTCTTGATGCAACGTGCTTTCTTCATCGGCGACTCTCCTCGTGTGAAACGCATGTTAGCCTGGCTGTGCGGGCATGCTGCATCGCTTCAAGAATACGATATCTTGAACTCGCTGCTCGGTAGACTAAAGCTATTCTCCGCACAGCAGTACCCCCTCGTAACGGCACGTTGAGCCTATCGTAAAATTCCCCCAGACCGAACATCTTCCACAATGGATAGACCACTTTTCAGAGGACACCCTATTCAGTCCCTAGCAGCTGGTGCGTCCCATCGCACAACTCTTTAAACCCTCCAAGGATCAGATCATCAGTGACTAATTTCGAAGCAATGATTTGTACCAACATAGCGGGCGGTGCTGCGATGATTGCCCATTTGCTTATAAGATTCGTACCTTCCACCACACGTAAGTCCGTTTAAATCATATGAATTGAAGCCCAGCACCAGAAAATAGGGAGGGCTGAAGCGAATTGTATGATGAACAGATGCGTATAGTTTGATACAGACCGCAGTCGCGATACTGGCCTTGGCTTGCATGGCCGTCTTGTGAGTGAAGAGGTTCGGTGAATAACGAGCTCACCTTTTGATTCACATGTCTCGTCCAAGTATCGTGATGCATCACAGACAAGACGGCCGGTTCCTCACCCAAACACAGGAAGAAGTCGCGCTCATAGCAGCGTTCGGCTTGTTCTGGCTCGGTAAGCGCAAACACTGTGATACTGGCTTGCATCTCTGATATTATGATGAACCTGCACCGGGTAGCCGTCTTGATTGCACATCGAGCGTACAGCGAGAGGAGTATGGATATCGGGCGGTCTTCCGAAGTAAGTCTGGGAAGCAGTGGCACGAGAGAACCTGGTTTTACGGGCGGGAAGAGGCCGTTCCCCTGTTCGAACGATGCAGTAGCTTGTATAGTCGAAGAATGGTCGTGGTTCTGAGGCACGGATAGTTTTTTAGATCGAAGGGGCGATCCTTATTTATAGACTGTAATCTTGAGATGGATTTTTTGGACTTGAGTTTTCTGTACGGGAATGATGCAGCGCTCCGGCAGGTCCTTGAGTCGTGTATGAGAATTCTATATACTGTGCCACGTTTGAAATCGCCGTCTTAACACCTACGCCAATGACAACGCACGCATCTTGACGTATGCACAGATTTGCATGCATGGTCCAGGTTCCATTCGTGGGCATCTAGTCACATGGAGAGTGAATTGAACCAGGGGCTGAAATAGTATATGATGTATAAACCTCTTACCATTGAATTGCTAGCGGACATGGTCCAAGTATTGGCGTCCTTCCGAGTTATAGCTAAGGCAGACCAGGGCCCGGAGTCAATGATCACCACGATTGCACAATTAGAGTAGAACACCTCGTGTTTACCTGGGGTAAGGGCAAGCAGAGTTTCGTTAGCTCTCTCTTCAGCAGATGCAATTAATGCCAGATTGTCAATATAATACAAGAATGGCCAATAGTTCGCGGTGGAAGAGTCCAAGTCACGGAATATTACTTTGATGGCAGCTGCGGCCACTCTCCGGCAGCCCGGCCGGGGCCCCAAAGCACTAATCGCTCGTATTAGTGCTTAGTACAGGCCTAGCCATACCTTTCACCGCTACCACCACTCAGACAGCGAGCTCAGGTCCTCTTGCTGCCCTTACTCTCCCCTTTGCCACATCCCAGGCTTGTTCCCCACCTTACCTTTGTCTTCTCAGAAATTGCCCTGCCACCTCAACCACAGTAACTGCTAATATGATGAGTACACTCTCCTAGAACCCCCGATACCTCCTGTGGGCTGATAACGACAATGTCTTCTGGTATATACAGCTCACCAAGCAAGCGTCGTATTGAGACGGATGTCATGAAGATGTGCGTTCAGTCGTCCCCAACGCAAGACCCCGAGCGGTCGCTGACGAACTCATGGCCTCGTGCAGGCTGATGTCAGACTACGAAGTAAGCCTTGTGAACGACAACATGCAAGAATTCTACGTGCGATTTTACGGACCCGCTGAAAGTAAGTTTACCCCCCTATAATTGCTTTCCTCCAGGCATAATAACCTGGCATTTCCAGCACCCTTCGCCGGTGGAGTGTGGAAGATACACGTAGAACTCCCTGACCAATACCCCTTCAAGTCCCCCAGCATCGGGTTCATGAACAAGATCTTCCACCCCAATATTG
Organism: Hermanssonia centrifuga; assembly: GCA_001913855.2. Lineage (NCBI taxonomy): Eukaryota > Fungi > Basidiomycota > Agaricomycetes > Polyporales > Meruliaceae > Hermanssonia > Hermanssonia centrifuga. The sequence continues at coordinate 36,045 of MLYV02000680.1, read as the reverse complement.
ATGAACTGTGCGTCCCGCTACTGTTCCTGTAATTCCCGCTTATAGACTCCGCATGCTGCAGCAGCGGCTCCGTGTGTTTGGACGTTATCAATCAGACGTGGTCACCAATGTTCGGTGCGTCTCCCCACCGCCGCCCCCTCTCCCGTAGAAGGCGACTGATGTGTCACAGATATGATCAACATATTCGAGGTGTTCCTACCGCAACTTCTCCGGTACCCAAATCCGAATGATCCTTTGAACGGCGAGGCAGCCGCTCTGTTGATGCGGCACCCAAAGGAATACGAGGCCAAGGTCAAGGGTAAGTATACGCATACATAGCCTTGTAGTTCGGGCTGACTGGGGTTCCTTGTCAACAGAGTACGTTCAGCGATTCGCGACGAAGGAGGCTGCCGATGCAGCAGCCGATAAGGAGGACGAAGACGGCGACGAAGAGATGAGCGATATCGGCAGCATAAGCGAAGACGAGGAACAGCCCATGGATGACGACTGATTTTCTGTCCCCTCTCTTTGCCATCCCTTATTTTCGGTTTCCGTTGTACATCCCCCCACTTTCACGCCTTTGGACGCATACACATACCACCTGATCTATTCTTTCGTTATTAACTCCTCTGTCATCAACAGCTCATCTTAAGTGGGTCATCCTGAACCAGAATCATATTGTACCAGTACCATCATCCACCACTGTCATTTGGGCGGGCAATCACCAGCACCGTCGTTGTACTTCCTTTAGAATTTTTCTGTACGACTTTCCACTTTTCAATATCATACGCCCTTCCCCTATCAGAGCCTCCGAATAATGTCTGCAACCGCAGACAAAGGCCCATAAATGGCAATGCAGCAGAGCGTTTGTATTGGAGTACTTGATACAAGAGTGCTATTCTTTGCGAATTCTATTAATCCCCCCTCACCGCTGACACGGGGTTAGACCACGATCCGTCCATCCTACACGTACAGATCACTTTCGAATTTCGTATCTTATATTGTCGTGTTACAATGTTTAGCTTCCAATTACAGTCAAGACGCAGACGGCCTAAAGTAGTGAGGTGTTCGTCACGGGCCAGGTGCTGAGAAGCACGGCCAAGTGTGGGTCAGATCACCTCAATGGGAAGGGGCACATAGAGACTCACTATCCCTCTGATGACCGCTTGTAGCCATACTTCTGGATGAAAGGATCCAGCTCTTTTGGTCCACGCGAGCCGTATGGGTAAGGAACGGGCTTGGGTGCCGGTCCGTTCTTGCCTTCTATCCAGTGGAGGATGGGCGTAAAGATCTAGTCGCAAGGAATCGCAATTCAGAAGGGTCAGCAAGGTCTGCCATCTCCAAACCGGAACAAAAAAGCTTCCGAAGACGTACCTTCCATGCGACGTCGAGCTCATCGTCACGAACAAAGTTAGAGTGGTCGCCCTTGAGCGCGTCAAGGATGAGCGACTCATATGCCTCGGGGATCGCGGCATCCGCGAACCGACGCTTGTACGTCAAGTCCATCTCAGTCGGGAACGCACGCGTGTACAAGCCCGGGGTTTTCACGTTGAGTTTGAGGTACACGGCTTCCTGAGGTTGGATACGAATGACCAATTCATTGCGTGAAATATCCTTGAAGATGCCTTGGGTAACATCCTTGAATTGAATTCGGACTTCCACCTTTGCCTCGTTCAGCGCTGTAAGGGAGAGGATGTTAACAAAACGAACCAGAAGATATTTTAATAGCACACACCTTTACCAGCCTTGAGGATGAAAGGAACGCCCTCCCAACGCGGGTTGTGGATCCAGAGCGTGGTTGCAGCGAACGTAGGGCACACCGAGTTATGCGGGACGGTATCGTCGTCCAGGTAACCGGGCTTGCCGTTGGCAGCGACGTATTGACCGAGCAGAGTATCCTCCCTCTCAATTGGTGGGATAGCGCGAAGAACTTTCACCTAGTACCCACCAGTAAGAACCAGTGTGGGAGAAACAGTAAAAATCCCGTACCTTCTCATCGCGAATGTCCTCGGCGGAGAAAGATACGGGCCGTTCCATCGTGATGATACTCAGGACCTGAAGTAAGTCTGCAAAACCATTCGTGAACGTGCGTAAAGATAACAGGGGAAATTACTCACGGTTCTGGAGAACATCACGAATGATACCGAACTCGTCAAAGTATCCACCACGGCCTTCTGTGCCAAATGGCTCCTTGAACGTAATCTGTACGTTGCTAATCGAGTTCTTGTCCCATGCAGCGCTCATGGCGATGTTTGCAAAACGCAGGACAAGGATGTTCTTGACCATTTCTTTGCCAAGGTAATGGTCAATCCGGAACGTCTCATCCTCGCCCCAGTGCTGCTTGAGCGAGCCAAGCAGGACACGAGCAGACTCGAGGTCCTTTCCAAAGGGCTTCTCAACGATTATACGGTTGATGCCGCTCTTTGAGTAGCAGGTAGCCTTCAGGTGCTGCGCCACAGGAATGAACACGCTGGGAGGGAGCGCGAAATAGAACAAACGATTCCGCTCATTGCCCTGGAAACCCGACTCGATCTCCTCCAGGGTTTTGTTGAGGTTCCTGAAGGATTCGTCGTCTTCGTATCCGCCGCTAACGTATGTCGTAAGCTCCTTGAACTCCTCTAGTTTAGTCTTAACGGTTTCTTCGTCTGCGTTTTTGATATAGGACGTAATACGCTTGTGGTATTCAGCACGATCCATTTTAGTACGTGCATATCCAACAATCTTGACACCCGTAGGAAGATATTGGTTGCTATAAAGCGAGAACAGAGCGGGATATGTCTGGAAGGAAGAAATGAGTCAGCCTAATGATGCATAACAGGTAACCAGATGGTATTTTATGGCAAATATTGATCATCTACTCGTCTCAGGTCATGTATAGAGATGCTGTATATGTCGGCAGCCTTGAGCAGCAGGTATCTCCATGGATTCCCCACATACAGTCATCTTTATCACCTCGATCTTGTCTACCCAAAGCACGACGACGATCTAGGCTGTTTGGAGACATTGTAAGAGATCGAACGCACCTTCTTCTTCGCGAGATCTCCGGAGGCACCAAGGACTATGTGTACGTGTTGGATGTTGTTCTTTGGAGAACATCGGAGCCGAGAACATACCAATGATGATTGTGTTATCCCTGAGCTGCTGGTGAGCGGTCTCCATGGAGGGGATGGTCCCGGACATTGCTCGATTGCGAGACATGGTTGTTTGTGGTGGTGGTGGAAGAGAAGAAAGGAGCAGATGGTGGGCCTGTGGAAGGTTGCAGGCTATAAAGCTGCATAATCCCAGGGCTAACCCCGAGCCTTGAAGCTTTCAGCGGTTGCATCATCAGCTATCATTCAGCAACGTGTCACAGTATTAGTCACACACACCGGTCCGGTCACACCGCTTCTCCGGCCACGCCCACACTTGCCGGCAACTCCTCTCACCAGCCATGGCTCTCCTCGACTCAACCAACGCTGCCCTCCTTCCACCCTCGCCCGACGCAGTCGTCGACAGTCTTCGCGAGCTCATCTCCTCAGCCTACCTCAACCATGACACCACCTCCATCCACATCCGTGCTGGGGCCCTGTTTGCCCGTCTAAAGGCCCTCAATCGATCAGCCAATTCTGCGGCTCGCACCCACAAGCAGACAACCGCAGATGCACGCCATGAGATGGATCAAACCTACTTAGGCCTGCAGAACCTTCTCTATGAAAAGAGGCATTTGGAGCGAGAGATTGAAAAGTGTCGGCAGTTTGCGTGAGTCTCGCTCGACTCTATGTCTCTATCGCCGACCCTGAACATAGAGGTCTAGATCTACCTACCAAGATATCTCACTCTACGGTCCAGAAGAATACATGGAACGCGCTCCAGAGGAGATGCGCACAGAGGAGATTTTGAACAACGAACATTCTCTCATGCTGAACCGGCTCTCTTTTGAACTTCAAGAGCGTCAAAGGTACGCAAACTCGTACCACTGACATCCCCAATGATTGACAATACAAAAGGCTGGACCGAATACAAAAGGAGTCTCTTCGGCAAAAAGAGGAACTTCTCAAGGAGAGCAAAGCTAAAGCTGCCGTCATGGATAACGTGAAGACTCAGATTGACGGTTTAATGAAGGTATGCCCCATGTGCTCGCTATGTCGCACTTCACTCACGTGTCGCCCTCAAGACCGCTATGGAGGTTCAGAAAAAAGTTGGAGATTTAGTCCAGTCGCCTGCCGCTGCCGAACCGATGGCTACCAGTTGAATTCGAATCATATTGGGCAGCTAAATATTTGCTCTCTCGGCTGCTTTACCTCAGGTACTCCCGAATGATAGGGAACAACACACCGCTCACAGTTCAGCCATTGGAATTATGCGGAGAATATAGCACGTCCCCTGTTGCGGGGGTTATGGTTCTGAATCTGGTAGATGACCACTGCGGTGTAGCGTGCCATTGTAGTTCAGCCTTGCGCACACTTGGGGAGGAGTATAGATAGGCTCGACCATCCTATCAAATGGCGACTTGATAATTATCCATTTGTCTGTGTTTTTACTCTGCACCTCTTTATCACGCAATTGCAGTATATGCTATCGTCTGTACGCTGCAAGTTCTGTTTGTCCAAGGCCGTTCGCCTACGTATACCATCCAGGTGATGGTCGATTGATTGTGTTCCCCTTTATTGCGCCACCGTCGATGCATTATGCTTATGATGTTTATCCAATAAGCTGCAATAAAGGGAATGTAATCTTGCGTGTATGCTACATCGTTTCGTTAAATACGTATTAATATTGCTACTGTTGCTAACATTGAGTAACACAACATACGACATGCCTTTCACAAAGGCAAGATACTAGGCACGGGTCCAAGAGGCACAACGCGCGTAGGGTTATTCTGTAACAGATTTAGCGCAATTTCTGGGACAAGGCACAGAATAAAGACGTACGAATACGATAGACGAATAATATCCCGTCTTGATATGGTTGAAATTGCAAGTATCTCTGAACGCAGTGTTGTTCCAATACAGTTTGCGCATCCAAAGGTGAATAGCAGGGTATCCGTCACGAATTGTACGGAAATTGCATTTGAAAAGACCGTAGTAGGCTACGTCGAACCGAATCTATCAACACGCCGGTAGGTGTGGTCGAGTCAGTTCATACTGTGACTTTACGAGTGCGGGTAAGAAAAAAAAAGAGGAAGACTGACGATGGTAACGAAGAGTCGAACATCGGCTTCTGTAAGTCTGTCTCCGATGAGATAATCCTTGCCTGCGAGTATCTTCTCGAGGCGGTCGAGAGAGTCAAAGAGGGGGACAACTGCAGCTTCGTAAGCGGATTGAGACGCTGCGAACCCGGCCTTGTACACGCCGTCTATGCCAACGTCGTCAGTTCAATCGTGACTGATACGATTAAATGAGCACGTTTCGAGACGTACCATTGACAGTGTCATATACCCATTTATTGAGCTCGTCGATCTCCGCGCGGTGAACCTCGGGGTAAAGATCTATCTCTGCCTTTTCCCTGGCCAAGAGATGATTAAACGCGCTGTTGAAGATGCGTATGATCTCGGAGCTTTCATTGTTCACGATGGTAGACTTCTGTTTGTCCCAGAGTATCGGCACAGTGAACCGTCCAGAAAAATCCGGATCGACTTTGAGATAAAGGTCTTTGATATGCTTGGAGTTGTACAGGGGGTCAATTTCGGCTCCTGGGAAATCATCCACGTTGGCGAATGGCCAGCCGTCAGGATCCATGCGAGGTGAAGTAACGGTGAGGGCTGGGTGACAATTAACATGCGTGTATGCAGTAGAGAGCGGGATATCACGTACATATGATATCCTCGAGGCCCTTTAGTTGCCTAACAATCAGAGTTCTGGTTGCCCAAGCTGCACCGAAATGATATATATAGGTAGGTTTAGAGGTAGGATAGCGACTACATACGACAACCATAGGACACGTAGAGGTGGTAACGACCTTGAAAGGGGTTTGTTTAGAACTAGGCGGTATTGAGCGTTATCCAATGTGCATACCTTTCTCAGGGGGAAATTCCCCGTCTTTCTCGATGGTATTCCTGAAGGTGGACGGCGGCCTCTTCATGGAACCGTCGGCCTCGCGTTTTAATTTCGCGATGTTTGATCTGTCTTGGTGTGACTGTACATTGCTGGAGCTCATTATGAATGACGAAAGCGAGACCAGGGTATCCTAGGTTCAAAAGAAAGGGTGTTCAACGACCAGGGGAATGGCAATGTTCGTAGAAGGCAACGTGAATTTATACTCACCGTTAAAGGTTTTCATGGCAATATTGGTAAGGACGCGAATGTCGGGTGAATTGCGAGATTGGAATGACCCATGGCGTCCTTTCGTGGGTTTAGAGAGATGGTGGTTTGAAGTTTCTGACAAAACCTCGAAATTTGGATGAGTTGTATTACGAGAGCGGTATTACGATCATGAGTCGATCTGGCAACACAACCTCCTCGTTCTGGTCTTCTCCGAGTCCCGGATCCCTCTTATTCCACTAGAAAACGGATCAACAGAATCTAGCACGCAGAAAAGCCCAGGAAACCTGTATAAAGCTATGCTCATGCCAGCAACCATCGTGCAACCAGAAATTTGCTTGAAAACATCACCACTGACCGCCGGAGGACACGTTACAAGCACATGTCGTTTGAGTTCGAAGGCCAATATACGAGAGCCACGAGAACTCCCGAAGCTGCAAGTGTAGCCATGTCGGTATGGTCCTCTGCGTGGATATCAGCATCACCAAGTTGTCTCGACCACAAAGCGGCGAGGATTTCCTAGTAGCTGCCATCTCTCATAGTACAAATGGTATGTAGGTTTCTTTCTAAACCTATAAAACGATATATCATGCTCCTTTCGTAGGCGGGCATCTCGTTCGTGAAGATGATCCAGAGCTATTGCAACCGCTTATGATCAGCCAGACTGCCAGTAACCCTACATTACCTTCCAAGGTACATCACAGTACTTTCGCCGTCGCTCTACCCAACGTAGCGATCACCACGTTGATTCCACCCTCCTCATTATCTCAAGAGGTACCTGTGGGAGCCAGCAGAGGTGTAAAGCTTGATCTTGATCTTACACTCACAACTCTAGATGAATTTGTCGCACGGACTATCGGCTTACTTCTGCTGGACCTCGCTAAGCCTTTCTTTTCCCAGTTCAGCAAAGGAGGAGACGCACGCGATCTTGAGCGTACCATTCTACTGCAATGGCTTTCAGCTCAGGCTCTACATGGCGAAGACTCGGATATTTGTGCCGTCGCTCTTTGTTCCTTGGTCTTCTCGATGGAATGCCGCATGACTCTCGAACCAGATCAAGGCCAGCTCGACTCAATGATCTCTATAGTGGAGTGGGGATTCGAGCATTGCACGCCGATACTCGCCATTCGATGCTCCCTCGTTTCCATATATTCCGAGGTGCTCGCAAAGGGGTATCGATTGTATCGTAGCAACACCAACATAGAACAGGCGGTCCAACGTTGCCGGGAGGCATTTGCAGCTATCGAAGAGGATCGAACTTTTTCGCCAGTGACGTCGTTCAGGGATCTTTTGCTCAGGCGATTTGAGGTCCTCCATAGTGTCGATGATATCATTGAAGCCGTTGCTTTGTCTTATGAGGCGCTTTCTTTATGCCCCATAGGCGACTATCTAACGCAGAGAAAATGCTATCAGGCCTTGGGAAACGTACATTTTCGCCGTTTCAAGGCTCTCCTTCACCCCGCCGACTTGGATGAAGCGATAAAGCAGCTCCAAGAATGCATGAAAATAAACTCTGCTGATTTTAGGGAAGAGGACAAACGACTGGACCTATTGCGGCTTGCCACGTTCACGAATGAACGCTTCGTCGCTTGGGGAGATCGGAAAGACTGCGACGAATCCATCCGACTTCTGCATGAAGTCGTGGATTGCTATTCCCCGAACGATCATCACCACAACAGGGCCGCAGTGTTGCTTGCGCAGAACCTTGCAATCCGTGGCGACGCTGAGGAAGTCCGTCCTATCCTTTATTCACATTCCACTCTGCAGAATAAACCAATCGATCTCTGTAAAGCAGCAGAGATTCTTCGCACATGCTTCTCTCACCGCACAGACGAGCTTCGCTTCATTGACGAGGCAATACAACACTCGGAAAAAGCTTTGACCTTTGATGATGATGAAGCACTCGCGCTCAAAGCCTCTCACGAGCTTGGGCTCTCGTACGCGGCGCGGTTTGAAGCTACCAAGGATAAAAACGATGCTGCTGCAGCTGTCGACATTCTAGTAAAAGTGGTGGAGAAATCAGCTTCTAACCCAGCGCTCCGGGCTTTAGTGGAGATGCACTTCAATCCCGATTTGCCTTCATTTGACGTGTCTTCCGGATATCGTTATTTGGACGCACTACTCGACACGGACGAGCCAAACCCTGCCGGCCTTCTGTCTTTTCTCACCAACAAGCTACTCGACGTAGACGCTTCGCTTGAGAATGCCCTGGGGCATAGTCCAAACATACTCGTGAAGATCTCTCGCCTTTTGCCTCGGATTGCACACTTTGCTCTACACGTCGAATCTCGTCTATCAGTTCTCCGGACATTAGATGTGTTCAAGCGCTCATTTGCCCCTTCCGCCGTTCACAGGCTTTGCGAGGCTGGTAGGGTGGAAGACGGCCTGGAGCTATTGGAGCGTGCGAGAGGGGTCTTCTGGTCTCAAGCTCTTCGCCTGCGTATTCCGCTCGAAGAGATCCCCGCGACATTCCGCGATCGTTTCTACAATCTGTCTAGGCAGATCGAAATGCTCTCCGGCAGCTTCGCACCCCTCACTTGGAATGAACGGGATCCTTCCCATGATACTCAGAGGAGGCGTCTTAGCAACGAATTCGATCAACTATGTGCTCAAGCGCGTGCAATACCAGGCTATGAGAATTTCTTAAAGCCCGTGTCCATCCGCCAAAGATTGAAAGAAATTGCCCTAAATGGCCCCGTCGTGATCTTGTTCTCTGCCCTGAATTGCAGCTATGCCATCATTGTCCAGCTCGACCATGATGGGGATGTCAAGTTCACGCGAATTTGCTGTGAGGGTTTGGCAGAAGATGCTTTGCAGAAATTGAGTACAGGCCTGCGCTCCGTCAGTGTAGCTGGTAGAGAAGCAATAAAATCTAGAAGAGATTTTGCAGAATCAGCTGAAAACTCTTCTCCTTCTCTGGAGTATTCCCGGGGAGAAAGGGCTGATCGGCCAGTCGGACAGCGAACAGCTGCAAACACAATTCTTGCGGCGCTGTGGCGGAAAGTGGTGAGACCAGTGATCAGTAAGCTGATGCTCAAGGTACGAGTATTATATCGTCCGTCTGTATTCTGTTTTCAATCTGTGTTCAAAATAATCCTCTAGCCTACCAATGGACGGAGTCGTCCACGTTTATGGTGGTGTCCTACCGGCGAGTTCATGTTCCTGCCAGTTCACGCTGCAGGTATATATGACGGCGATGGGAGCTCCAAGGTTGGAGAATGCTGTTCCGACTACGTCGTTTCTTCATATACCCCAACAATCGGAGCATTGATCAGTTCGAAGAAGACTTGTGAAGCAATCGCTCGTACGGACCTGAAGGTGCTACTTGCTGCCGTTCCGGTCCCTTTCAAGGGTGCTAGGCTTCGAGGGACGGTCTCAGAGGTTGAACAGATCAGTCAATTGCTTTCAGAGGAGGAGCGCATGGCTCTACCTCCTGAGGATGACACATTGCTCGACCCCCAGGCTGGTGCGACCGTGAATACGATTCTGGATAATCTGCGAGACGCAAATATCTTCCATCTAGCCAGTCATGGCACCCAAATCCCAGATAATTCCTTGGATAGCGGATTCATCATGCGAGACAGCAAGTTGACTATATCTAGCCTTATGCAACTTCCACAACCGAAGGGCTTTCTTGCATTCCTGAGTGCCTGCGAAACGGCGAAAGGAGATAAAGCGCAATCGAACGAGGCTATGCATTTGGCTGCTACCATGCTATTTGTAGGCTTCAAGAGTGTCATCGGTACGATGTGGTGCGTACCGAGTGGTTTGTAGGATCGCCACGTTTAGGTACTGAAAGTTTGTGTGATGTCTAGGTTCATGACGGACGAAGACGGGCCGCACGTAGCCAAACATGTTTATACTCAACTGCTCGCCCCGAAGAATGGATATCTAGATCCAGAGGCCGTCCCTTATGCTCTGGACGAAGCCGTGCGTGCTCTAAGAGAGAAAGGGCTGCCTCCTGAACGCTGGTCACTTTTCATCCATTTCGGCATTTAAGTCATCCAGGCCTTTGTATTCTCTTGGTTGACCTAGACATGGAGCGATAGTGCACGACCGCGAGTGAGGGGGAATCAGAAGACGCATCTATCAAGAGATGTTCAATCTGTCATCAAAGGTTTCGATGGCAGTGGAGATGTTACGAATGAGATTGGTTTATGTCTGACTCGTGACTCGGACTCGGACTCGGAGTTCCACAGTCATAGAACATGGGACGGGCTATTTGAATATTCGTACTAGGTGATGATTACGAGCACATCGTTACCGCAAGCCCGATTTATCCAGATGTTTGCCAAACATGCCTCGGACTGCCACCCTTGGTCTGTCTGAACCCGGTGACATTGAAGTAATGACTGCGGGTGGCCGAGCATCAAGAGGGATCGCACCGACTGCTTGCTTGGTAAGGTCGCCATTCTGTATTAATATGTTCCCGCCACAAAAGATGCCCGCGTCTCTCACTTGACCTCCCAATCAGCCGTCTTTGGCGTCTCTCCTTCTCAAGCTTACTATCATTCAGCATGAGCTCTGGCGGTGTCTTACCCCATGAAATGCCTCTGGCAGCTCATTCTGTCTCAGAATCCGCCCATTCTGCCAGGAGAACCACTTTCAATGACTGGATCAAAAAAGACGGCCTATTTCCCCCTGAGAAAGGTAAAGCGATTCTTATTTGAATAAAATCCATACACTGATATACTTGTAGATCGTTATCATCTTTACATTTGTTACACATGTCGTAAGTACCTTCGTGGCGGACTGTCTTTGCATAGTACATCTGACGATCAATAAAACTAGCTTGGGCTACTCGAACCCTAATCTTTAGGAAGTTAAAAGGTCTGGAGGATTTTATAGGTAGGTTTATGATTATTGGTAGAGTATAAATGCATTGACAAGTCCTTTGCAGGCGTCACAATTCTTTCTCCCTGCATGGACTCAGAAGGCTGGCCCTTTGCCAACTTCAACGACTTCCCGGGAGCCGAGAATGATCCTTTTCACCCTGAGTCCAAGCACCTGAGGGACGTCTATCTCAGGGTAGACCCGGCATATGCTGGCAGGTAAGCTCAAGCCTTTTGCAAGACTGCTGCCCCCCACGTCCCCGATCCAAATATATTGATGGGCGTATCAATATAGATTCAGCGTCCCTTTACTCTGGGATAAGAAGACGTCTAAAATTGTGAACAACGAGAGCTCTGAGATCATACGCATGTTCAACGATGCCTTTAATGATCTTTTGCCCAAGGAAAAGGCCGACATCGACCTTCGTCCAGAAGCACTCCGTGCCGAGGTAGACGAACTCGTCGACTGGATGCAGGATGCCATAAACAGTAAGCCACAACCTGAATGTCCTCATGAAGATTGAAGTATCGAAAGTTATCAATCGTTCCCCGATCATTAGTCGGCGTGTACAAAGTCGGCTTCGTAAAGGAGCAACAAGCCTATGAAACTGCAGTCACCACCTTGTTCGAAGCACTTGACCGCGTCGAAAGGCTGTTGGAGGGAAAGGACTATTTAATCGGTAACCAGCTCACCGAAGCTGATATCCGGCTTTTCGTCACTATCGTTAGTACTTCTACCTCTTGACAAACTCGTAGGTTTTTCCTATCACGTACTTAACTGTCCTGTGTTCCTGTACTACTAGGTCCGGTTCGATCCCGTCTACGTCGGTCTCTTTAAATGCAACATCCGCACCATCCGAGACGGTTACCCCAACATCCACCTCTGGATGCGCAAGTTGTACTGGAACAATCCCGTATTCAAGGACACATGTTTCTTTGACCATATCAAGACGGGCTACTACAACTCGCACAACTTCGTGAGTCTTGACAAAAATGCATCCGTCCTTGGCCCGGCTAACAATGAATTGTAGACTCCCATCGAGTTACCGCGTATCGTACCAAAGGGGCCTGTTCCTGATATTTTGCCACTGTAATTCACATCTGGATCATAGGAAAGGGTTATACATGTATTACTACGTTACATACAGCACTGAGTCTGTTGTTATCATACAAAGTCCATTGTTATCGTCCCTATCTCGACTCCACTACGCTCTCACGTTCAGCTCCTCATCAGGAGGCGGTCCCTCCACATCCACCTTGCCCTTTTGATCCATCCTTGCCCTCTCGACGCTCATAGCAACCCCACTGGCATTGCCCGTAGTCACCTCCATATCTGCTAGCCCAAGCGTGTCCCGGGGTATCCACACGATCCGCTGAGGCTCTGTGGCCGCTGGGTTTGTAAACTCTTCGCACACGTCCGCGGCTTGGTCGGCGTCGTCGACGCTGGCGTTCTCTGTGTACTGTGTACGCTTGGTGTCGTCAGGTTGGGGCACTGAGGGCGACTTGGCTTCGTCGGATAGCGTGAGGGGTACGGCGGATATGAGAGGGCCGTATGAGTCATTCAGAGTGAGGTGATAGCCAGCCTAGATACATCACGTAAACAAATTAACGTTGATGAAGACGGAATTGTGAGATGTTAGATACGTACTGTGAGTACTATCAGGACAACCATGAGTGCGCCTTCGGGTATGGCACTTTGTTTCATATTCTGATCTTGTGCGAGGAAGAACAGCGCAGCCAAGCAGATCTGTTGAATATACAAGCCAACGAATACGTGCTGGAGCGCTTTGGGGAAGAAAAGTCCGCCTGTATCGGTCGAACGCGGTTGGTCGAGCTGCCAGAGGAAGAGATATTTCCAAAGGTGGTAGAACAGGAAGAATGCCGCGCAAGTAAGCCCGTTGATGATGGGAGATATGATAGAGTAGGTTATAGCTACAAATGTTGAATGGGCATACATCGGAGAAGATTGAAAAAGAAGACATACTGATCACGACTAACAGAGTCGTGCTAGGGAAGAGAGTCCCCCAAGAGACACTTCGGGTACCAAATTTGATGTTGTGGACACTTCTTGGGGTGCTTCCAAGGATGAAAAGTTTCACATAGTAGAGCACCAGGGGAGAGATTTGGAGGAAGCCAGAAGCAGTTCCTGAAAGACCTTGCAAGACAATATAGCTGTAAATTCCCGCTATGAGCTTGTGTTCGGTAGATGAATCAGAAAGCTTACGTCAGGAAGAAATTAGATGCTTGAGGTAGATTCTGAGCGAGGAGGGTTGGAATAGAGCCTGGACTGTTTATTAGACCAGGAAGCGCAGCAATGATGCCAGCGGCAACTGTGACAATCAAGAACGAATGCTATTGCAGGCAAACATTAGCACAAGTAGACTCGTTGATGGGACCTTTGAAAAAATGCGTACCAAGACTTGGAACAAGAAGTACCGCGACATCAAACTCAACTCGACCGCCGTCTTTGTGGGCATCCCTTCAAACCTCGCCAGCATCCTCAACACAATCGGCAGGAACATCATCAAAACCGCGAGCAAAACCGGAGGAAGGATGCCAGAGATAATGCCGACCACCACTCCAGGAAGCTTGCAAATCCATGCGAGCCAGCCAAAAGTATTGCATAACGAATGTACGTTGGAGACGGCACCGACGAACGCGACAGGGAGAGCCCAGAATATGATGAGAGCAACCGTAGCCGCCCAGCTAATGGCGACGCGAACGCGCGATTGATAAGGATTCATACCAAGGTTGCCCCAGATCACGTCCTCGCGCGAGATATTGGTGTACCGCTTGGTCATACGATAGGGTGCATGATGAGTCAACGTTTGAGCAGCAAGATGAGCAGCAATCTGCCGATTGAACAGGATGAATGCTGCATTAAGTGGCTGGTAAGTCTGCGACTCATCGATTGGGTTAAGCGAGTCAGGGTGGTTGGTCGAAGCAACAGGCAGAGTCGATGAGCTGGATATATCGTCTGCAAGTATTGAGCGAGAGTGCTCGAGCGCAGTTGACGTCTGTATGATCTCGTCGCGCGCCCATTCGATTGAATCGACTTTCTTTCCCATGAACGGGAGCGAAAACGGCAGGAACGACATGGGCGGGAGGCGATGGCTGGGACGTTTGGCGGGTGGAACGAGAGAGTACGGATCGTTGCGTTCAGAGTCCACCGTCGAAGCATCAGTTAAATGCCGATCGTCCGATGGGGCTTCCTTGCTGCTCTTCTTTGCCGCCTTTGCTCCAGCTTTCGTACGTTTATTGTGCATCTTAGTAGCAGTACCCAATAGTTTCGTCTCTGCAGACTCAAGCTTATTGCAGGCCTTCAATTGGCGCTTGTACAAGTCAGGCATCTCCTTTAGATCCCTATGCAAAGTAGTCAGCTATATGCTCTGCGCGTAGTGATAAGTGCCGCATACCTGTTCAACCAAACTTTGCGTACCCCCCCTGGTAAGACAGAGAACAGATCATCGAGTGCACTCTCTGTCAAATACTTCTGAGGAACCCCTGTTATGAGGACAGTACTTGCTTGTGGCAAGGTAGCATTCTTCGCGTCGACGAGCCATCTCTGACGCATTGTCACGAAATATTGCATTTCTCGCCTCAAGTTCCACACTATCCAGACTAAAAAGGTACAGAATCAGGCAACCGCGTTGATGAAAAGAGCATATACGCACAGGTGAACAGCCACGCCAAAATGAGGTGAGCAGCATACCGGGATTGCCGAGAGCTCGAGACGTTGCCAAAGACGAATATGTCGAGGCCGCTGTGACCCGGAGATGACGTGTTTACGGAAGTAACGGGCATCAAGACGGCCCATGAGATGAGCCATATTGGGAGAAGCATGCGGATGACAAAACGGAGGAACCGAACGAAGAAGTATGAATCCATGCCGTTCACGTCCAGGATGTGTTTATAGTCGGACTTGAAAACCGCCAGAGGCCATGAAAACATGCCATCTGACAACGGTTTTGCTCGCTTGCTGTCATTGAAGCGTCAGTCTCCACTCATAACAGGAGGGGAGAGTTAGGGACTCACTCTTCTGGCGGCACATATGTACGTGGCTGGTAGATAGCCGGGAAGTATGGGCGAAGGATGGTAAATGCAGCAAGCTCTGCACCAAAAACTATCAAGTTGAAAACTAGTGCGGTAACGAAGGTGTCCGTAGATGCGCTATTTGCGTTCTGTATGGACCCCCCTGATGAGGACCTAACGTATATGCATGGGATTAAGGGCCTTTTCTCGCAAGCGATAGCTCAGGAGTACGTACATTTTTAAGCGCAGATGGTGGTTGTGGTAAAAGAGATAGAGGGGGGGCACTTGGCGTGGTGTTTAGGTTTTGTAGGACGTCAGTGCGCCAGCCTCCACTCACCGATCGCTGCCAGCCTGCCTAGAGAGGATGAGCCAATCATAAACCAGGATAAGTGCGGCCTTCGGTTTACTTCCGCTAGCCACTCTACATTCGAATTTCCCCTAAAAACATAGTGAGAATGGCGATTTATTGGGAAAACCCCACCGGGGATTTTTCAGAAAGTAAAACATGGCTGCGCGCATTGCAGTGGTTTTAGTCTCCAATTTGAAGGGGCTCTCGGCTGCCAAATGCCAGTACAAGTTTAATTAAGAGGAGGAGCACCAGCGCCTAATATCGGAACTGACAGAATACCTTATTTGGCTTATTCCGCCACATGGCGCCTATCTAACTTAGGGTTGCCGCCCCCGCCGAACCCGCACAATCCCGCATACGAACCGCCGCCAGGAAGGTTGCATCTTAAGTTTCTTGGTCTTGATGCCGCGCTGCTACCCAGCTTATGCAAAGCTTAAAATTATGGCCGGACAGGAAGATACCAAGCTAATCAGCACTGCGACCTAGTGCTACGCTCAAACAATTCTACAAGGAAATTCTCCCAAAGGAAAGGGCCGCCGCGTTCTATATTCTTAGGTTCATTTTTCCTGGGCCTCAAGTGTTGTCTCAGCAACCGTTGCTAGAACAACTTACTCTGGGAGGCCGCACCACGGACGCGAAGTCGTGTTTTATGCTTCGAATTCAGGTGTGAGTAAGTTACCGCACAAGTTAATGTTCTGATATACTTTGTTCTTATAAGATAGAAGCATTATAGCAGCGTGCGCATCTTCCCGGTGTGTCGCGGTGTGCCGAGTCATGGACGTCGACACGGCAGGAACTGACGCGTCCTGACGGCAGAGTGGATGCATTGTAGTATAAAATGAGTACCGGGACGCTACAACCTGGCAGAGTCATTGGACCACCCCCTACACTGTTGATTTCTACTTCCAGATGGCGCCACCTATCGGTACCATCCTGCGCCAGATGTTCCCTTCGGAACCGACATGGTCTACGAATCACATTCCTGACCTTTCATCCAAAGTCGTCCTCGTCACTGGCGGAAATACTGGTATAGGAAAAAATACCTGCGAAAGTTTATCTGGGCGCACGATCACAGAGCAAGGCCGAGCAGGCCATTCACGATTTGCAGCAGGAAACAGGGAAGACGGCGATCTTCTTGCAGATGGACCTTGCAGATTTTGACTCCGTGAAAAGAGCGGCGGAGGATTTCAAAAGGTGCGTTTGCTATCGTTCATCGTGTTGATTTTGTCTGCTTATTGTATGTCTAAGCCGTGAGACAGAACTACATATTCTATTCCTCAATGCAGGAGTTTTAGGGACGCCGATTGAGCAAGTGACAGCACAGGGCTACGACATGCAATTCGGCAATAACGTCCTGGGTCACTTTCTCCTGCTCAAACTCCTCTATCCCGTCCTCGCTGCTTCCACTGTTCCATCCTCACCCTCCCGTATCATATGGCTTGCTTCTGCCTCACAATATTTCTTCCAGGCTCCTATGAAGTACGACACGTTCAAAGACGGGCCGGCAAGAATCAAGCTTGGTATCCACCAGCACTATTGCCAGAGCAAGTTTGCGAACGTTCTACTCTCTTTCCATCTTGCAAGGACGTGCCATCAGGACAACATCGTCTCTATCCTCGTGGATCCTGGTAATAT
Source organism: Hermanssonia centrifuga (assembly GCA_001913855.2). Taxonomy (NCBI): domain Eukaryota; kingdom Fungi; phylum Basidiomycota; class Agaricomycetes; order Polyporales; family Meruliaceae; genus Hermanssonia; species Hermanssonia centrifuga. Next base: position 18,979 of record MLYV02000680.1, on the reverse strand, counting down.
CAAGAGTGACTTGAACAGACACACCACTAGCTTCTTGTTCAAGATATTGGTGTGTTCATTCAGTCATGTGTTCCTGTTGTCTTCCATTGACATATATGGCGGGCACAGCAATGGATCTTACTGTTCCCAGCAAAGTACGGACCGCTGACCCAGCTGTATGCCGGAACATCGCCCGAAGCGATGGAATACAATGGTAAAGTAAGTAATTCGTATGCTCTTGGCAGTTCTAATGCTTATAATTCACTCCCTGTATCCTTTTTAGTATCTCCGTCCTTGGGCACGCCTAGGTGAACCGAACAGTGCCACGAAAGATGTCGAAGAGCAGGAGAAGTTGTGGGCTTATTGCGAAGAACAAGTGACGCCGTGGCTGTAGTCTTATTGTATGGCGTTATACCTCATAGTCTTAGGATGTAGTCTCCCCGAACATGATACTTATTAGTAGGTACTCCGAGTCCTGGTGTCAATACCAATGAATATTGCACTATCGCAAGCCGAGTGTTTTTAAGTTCTCTCTCCTAGAACTTCTTCCTGTGCACCAGGGCTGTCACGGCTGCGACGCCTCACGTCCACGTGTCGTTGTGGTACGGGCTGAAATATTGTATGGCCTTGGCGGTCCGAATCTAACGAATCCCGCCACAAACGATCGAGCAATGTATGAGCGCCAATCATGAAGTGGGATTTCAGCGCTTCGACTCGCCGGATGCTCCAACTTTCTATTTCTTTCGAGTTCAAACGTTCAAATCGCACAGTATCAGCGAGAGTCGCTCCGCTGACTCGGAGCCCGCTCGGAGGTGCTACATTCTGGCTCAGATGAATACAACTTCACAGCTTGCCAAGCGACACACATGTTAATTTCTAGAGTTAGCCAGAGATGCGCAGCCAACGACTTGGCGAACGCTGCCGCCAACGTCGTCACAGTAGTATTTACAAGCTGATCGCAGCGAGTCAAAACCTCAACATATCCTCTGGTGCTGTCTCATTCTACGTCGGCTCCCGTATGCTCTTGGCACCGTGCTACTACGCTTACTGCGGCAAAGTACACCGAGCCCTGGGGAAGTCCGAAGTGGTACCACCAAGGCTCAAAACACAAGTAAAGACTTGTACTATGCGGAGCCATCGTGCTTGGCACTGCGGTAGACAGTGACAACGTACATCCTTTGTCTTGGCCGAGGTGCACTTTGTATCGACTCGGGTCAGTCAGCATGCATTCTTTGGTGGCTGCGCGTAGTCGTGGGCATGGTACAAAATAGAGGCGACGAGCGCGAGCTAAGCCCCATTACAATCCCTAAAACCTCATTACAGCACTCTCATCGATACACACTCAATCCTACGAAATGGAGGAAGATCTCGCTGCTATTGTGAGTCGATTAGAGCTCTCCAAAACAGCCTTTCAAAGCCAGAATATCTTCGCTCTCAGGTTATTGACAATGGATCCGGCATGTGCAAAGCTGGCTGTAAGTAACGCTCTCATTTACTACAGTTGCTTTATTTACTGACTTCTGGCGTGTAGTTGCTGGTATGAACGATACATCCACCCCATTTCTGCTGCGTGCTAACAAGTCCTTTAGGCGACGATGCTCCTCGTGGAGTGTTCCCGTACGTACCAGCTGGTCAGACATGCCGTTCGTTCCAGACTGATGTTGATCCTATAGTTCAATTGTCGGTCGGCCCCGCCACCTCGGTGTTATGGTCGGAATGACCCAGAAGGACTCCTACGTCGGGTCCGTATTTCCTATTTCCTATTTCGTTCGAAAACACTCGCCTGACCATCTCGCTGCCCTTTACAGAGACGAAGCGCAATCCAAGCGTGGCATCCTCACGTTGAAGTACCCCATCGAACATGGCATTGTCACGAACTGGGACGACATGGAAAAGATCTGGCACCACACGTTCTACAACGAACTCCGCGTCGCGCCCGAGGAACACCCTGTCCTTCTGACCGAAGCGCCGCTTAACCCGAAGGCCAACCGAGAGAAGATGACGCAGATCATGTTCGAGACCTTCAACGTCCCTGCGTTCTACGTCAACATCCAGGCGGTTTTGTCCTTGTATGCTAGCGGTAGGACGACAGGCATCGTCTTAGATTCCGGTGATGGGGTCAGCCACACGGTGCCGATTTACGAGGGCTATGCGCTGCCCCACTCGATCTTGAGATTGGACTTGGCTGGGAGAGATCTGACGGAGTATCTGGTGAAGCACCTCATGGATCGTGGCTACGCATTCAAGACGACCGCCGAACGGGAGATCGTGAGAAACATCAAGGAGAAGTTGTGTTACGTCGCTCTGGATTACGAGGAGGAACTTGCACGCGCTTCGCAGTCCTCTGCAGTAGAGAAGTCCTACGAGCTTCCGGATGGTCAGAACATTACGATCGGTAGTGAGCGGTAAGCGAATTGAACATGCCCACCTCATAATAATTGTCGACTAAATGCCTTCGCCGCGACTCGCAGTTTCCAGGCACCAGAGGCTCTCTTCCAGCCCTCCATGCTCGGTCTTGAAGCTGCCGGTATCCATGAGACCACGTAAGTGTCCCATGAGTGATATGTCGCGAAAGATAATGTAACTCACCTACCGATGACATCTAGGTACAATTCTATCCAGAAATGCGACATGGACATTCGCCGAGATCTCTTTGGCAACATCATCCTCTCGGGTGGTACTACCATGTTCCCTGGCATCGCTGACCGTATGCAGAAGGAAATCACCGCACTTGCTCCTACCAGTATGAAGGTTCGTCCCAGTCTATGACAAGTTTGCACGACCTCCGTCTTCGGCACCATGGTTGACGGATATTTATGTTGCACAGGTCAAGATCGTCGCTCCTCCAGAGAGGAAGTATTCAGTCTGGATTGGAGGATCTATCCTTGCGTCCTTGAGCACCTTCCAGAACCTTTGGTGCTCCAAGCAGGAGTACGACGAATCCGGTCCCGGGATCGTTCATCGCAGTAAGTGTCCTATCCCCGACTTGTGTCTTTCCTTCTAATGTGTTTCAAACCCATTCTTCCAGAGTGCTTCTGATTAATGTGGCGTTTCGGTGGCAGCGGGGGAGGAGGGGGAGCATAACAGATGACGAGATTGATGCCCATATATGATTATGCCGTGACTATGCCAGATTGTCAGTGTTGCACACTGTTCTGTGGCTGTATACCCTGATCATCGATAATTTCTGTGCAGGAACTATACCAAAGAAAAGAGATTATATGACGAGTAGTAGTAACCCCGTATGCAACATATGTATATCTATGCAAGAAAAATTATGCACCTAACGCACCGTGATAATACCCCAACACATATGCCGTAAGTGCGTATCTCCTATCAAGGAACCAGAATTCTTCATCCAGGGTCCTGAGTTGATGCTACCACGAGACCTGTTAATTGAAACCCTTGAGCACGCGATTAGGTTACTTGCTACACGTTACCTCAAATACTCGGAGACCGTGGGGCGGCGGAAAGGCCTCAGATCGGACGCCTGTATGTCAAAGCGGAGAACAATGAAGGTTATGTCGAACGTAGGAATTGATACGGTACGAACCTGAGGGGGTGCTCCCCACCAGATACGGCGCAGTTGGTGGGCAGCATAGCGGCCTGATCCACTACATATGACAGTTGACGCGTGAATGGCAAAGATGCAACCCAGTTTGAATCCCAGTCGTGCAGTGGATGGTGTTGGAGGGAACAAATCGTGGTCACCGGGCAAAGGCAAGCATTCAAGTGGGCATAACGTGTCTCTAGATGATGTCTACCTGGAACCAGCCATTCTCCAAATACTGGTTGCGGAGGGTAGCAGATACTGCGGAGAGGACCTATATAGTCTGTGCGAGTCTTGAATCCAACAGGTACCACGTGTACACAGCCTGATAGATAGGGGCAGCCCTACAAGTCAAATTGGTTAATCGCCAGTCCCGCATCATGCACGTTGCTTGGCCCCCAGGTCGCTTACCGGACGGAGAGCAAATGTTCTCGCTCTGTTCCGGGTTCAGGCCTCTCAGGATCGGTTTTCGCACGATGCTGCGAGAAAAGAATTGCAAGATAAGCTAACAGAAAGTAGAGGCTCGCCCATCGAGGTGCGTCGACTATTACGGGTGTAAATACCGCAAAACCCGTCCACAATGAACTCGATGAATTCGTTGTGTAGGGCCAAGACTTACGGTACTTACTACCAGGTTAGTGGACATAAGAGGGCTAGCTTTGACTGACTAAACCTTTGCAGCGATTAGTTCCCTGGAGAGCGCGATTTGATGCTATGGTGGCGCCTGGACTCGGGTGCTGAAGCTTCATATTCGGAGCTTCAAGTAGAGAAAACGTGTCGTCTAAGTCGAAGATCCGGAGAGCAAGGGGTTGACGACTCACTCACCAGACGAGGCCTGTAAGGGCCTGTAGTTATCTCATTGCTTATTGTAACGGGTATAGTGAACCTTGTACAAGTGCGATGGCACGGGGGAATCCTACTACCCACTATGTCCACAGTTCTGGCGCACAAGAGATGTGGCGCAAGACCTATCAGATCTCATATAGCGACATCGTGATACGTCCAACGATGTACCTTTTCAGGATACTGTCGAGATTGCATGCGAGTAGCGTTGACCCCGGTGCATGGATATCCATAGTATGGAATTCTGAGACGCGGAAGTACAGAATATTCCAGGATGTCTATGCGTGTACTGTACGGCGTCGTATCGAAGTGGTTGAGAGAGAACACTATGTTGTATGTAGCTTTCTCCAGCTCCAAGTCGCTTTGGAAAGGATGCACCATGTGATGGTCTAGCAGATGACCTGAAATGGCGAAAGCAACTGGCCAGGAACACGGCGGGAAAGGCAACTGCTCGCGGGTCCGAGGAAAGCGAATCCTAATATAAAATAACAATCGATCATCAACCATTGACACGTGGGTTGATCGAGCGCCTTACGTAGTAATTATTATGCCGCCAAGTGACGCTTCGGGCGCTGTAGCAGGCGTGAGTCGATCTGGTGCAACTTGCGAATTGCCTTGCCCAAAATCTCTTTGTCCGAATGGCTACACGCTGTCGGACACCCCCCATACCCTAGCCAAACTACCATCGCGAACATACTGGGACGACCTGAATGCGAGACAAGGGCAAAGGAAAACAATCCTACCTCGATTCAACCAAGCAGGGAACCGACGAAAATGGGATATTATCCGGTTTGAGTTCCTACCCGCACGATGCCTCCCTACACTCACCGGAAACGCATCGGACGGAATTGACTTCCTCGTCTATAGACTTTGGCTCGGAAAAGCTTCCCGACTATCCTCAATTGGGATCACATTTAGAGGCCGTAATGCAAGGAGCACTCGAGACCGGGGGCGCTGCGTGTGCACAGGACACACTGCCTGATTCATACACTACTGTTGGCGAGGGGACGGAGGATTCGAACACCGCGGGCTGCTCGGAGGGGTCCCGATGCCACGCAGAGTCTTCCAGTTCGAGATCGCTGCCTTCCGCGGCCCCCACCGTAACAAGGCGAGCGGATGCCGGGTCGTCCTTTGCGAGTGGTTCACCTTCCACATCTCTTACGTCTGCTATCGATGTCCTTCCGCCGTCTCCACCACCATCTGTCTCCGCCATGTCTTCTAGCAATATTGCTCCCATTAATACTCCCAATTCTCCACAGCATCCATCACTGCCCCTTGTACCTGGATCTAGTGCCATTAGCTCCCATTCAACGCCCATCCACAATTCGCCTCTCCTCCTACACACAGGGTCTGGACCAGGCGATATCGACGACCGCAATATTACAACTATGATGCCCGGACAAATCCTACCATTCTTGAACTGTCCACGGTGTTCTCAGTCGGCGTTACTCGAGGCACCTATAACTTTGCATTGTGGACATACAGTGTGCTCTAAACACATCGGCCGCCCACAAAACACCTCACCACCATCGCCGTCCCTACTTTCATCCATCCTATCCTCTATCACACCATCTTCCTCGGACGCGGCGTCCTCAAGCGGCTCCCCCATCCCATTATGTCCGCTTCCCACGTGCACACGTCGGTCTCCAGACGACGCATCACCCGTTTATCTACATCCTGCTGCTCACGTAGGAATTACATCTGCACCTCTGCCCCCCTCAGAGCATCCTCCAGCCCCATCTAGCTCAAGGCCAGCACCGCCTCGTGTGGATGTGACCGTCAATAAAATAATCGTCCTTGTGCAACGCGCTATACAAGCCTCTACTCTCGTGGAAGAAGATCGGGTGCCTACGTTGGGGGGAGATGAAGACGAGCGAACTGATTCTGAAGATGACTTTGAGGACGAAGAAGGGCACGACCACGACGATGAGGAAGATGCTCTATCTTCGAGGCCACCAACACATTCTCTAGACGACGATTCGCCTTCTGGTTCCCGCCGTTTACTACCTCACCCTCGGTCCCCTTCATCGCGGTCGCGTCGACCCCGGAAACGGCCGCGCTTAAGCCACACTTCCCCGTCTACTCGAGCCCCGCCACGAAGACTAGATCGTGCTGGCGATGCTGGCACGTCATTTGAGAAAGAGCTGCTCACAGAGCTGACGTGCGAGATTTGTTTTGCCTTGATGTGGCAGCCGGTGACCACCCCTTGTCAACATGTGAGTGATCCGAAATATGTGCATATTTTCCAGGGGTCTCCACCCCTTTTCTTTCCTACTTTTTCAGCCTTCTCCTTTTTGCTACTACCTGTTGATTTTCCTGGAAAATCGAGTGTTTCACCAGGGTGACTACCGCCGGTGAAACACTTTGCATTAATATCCGCCTTACCCGATTTGTCCCTGCTCCTTCTCGATTTGATCTGCGCCGTGGCGATCGCGAGCAGACAGTTGTGGGCACATCTTATCGCGGGCCTCGTTGCATGTCTGCTTCTGGCACTTGCGTTCCCTTATGCAGAACCTTCGATGTGCGGACGGGTGACATCGGGCTTGTACATCCTCCTCAGGGGTGCCGCTCGGTGCCGGTCAGTCGGTGCGTCGACTGATTTTGGTACTTGAGATACCCTATGTGGGTTGTCGGCCCGCGTCGGGAACGTCTCGTTAGTTATACAGCAGGCATGCGGCAGTGGCCCAGCTGTCTCATCCCATGCCTCGTTGCTAATTTCATAGCCCCTTTTATTTTTTGTTTTGTTTCAGGATCAAGCTTACACCTTGCCCTACGTTCTAGACCTTCTGTTCCAAGTGTATCCAACGCTCATTGGACCATAGCAATGCTTGTCCTTTGTGCAGAGAGGAACTTCCTGGTTATTCTTTCTTTCAAGAACACCCGTGCAACAAACTCGTACTTTCTATTAGTAAGTTTTTTTCGCTTGTTCGGACCCCTCTACCCTCGTTGGTTTCATATCCGCTCTCAATCATTTACTCCTTTAACATTCGCGCCTCGTGTTCTCATGCGCATATTCGTGCTACTTGCCACTTCTTCCTGACTATGGCCTTCTTTGACCTGGTTACATTCCGTTGGGGGTATACAAATGCTAACTCGACTTTCACACTCTCTCCTACAGTCCTCAAAGCGTTCCCAGAACCTTATGCTGAACGTGGTGCCCTAATAGAAGCCGAGGAGCGGGATTCTCGCCTCGATACTCCTATTTTCGTTTGTCAGCTAAGTTTCCCCGGTATGCCAATGATGCTGCACTTGTTCGAACCAAGGTACGTATCCTTCAATCTTTCCATTTATTTTTCTCAATATTGTAATGTCTTCTGGTTTCGTAGATACCGTCTAATGCTCCGCAGATGCCTCGCGACGCCAAACCCGTGTTTTGGCATGATACCTCCTCCTCGCCCGTCGTCTGATCCTGGTTCTCCGGGGAACGATTACGGCACGATGCTCAGGATCCGGAACGTCCAGATGTTTCCTGATGGTCGGAGCATAGTGGAGACCGTGGGGACCTGTCGATTTCGCATCATGGAGAGAGGCATGTTGGACGGATATATCGTCGGCCGAGTGGAGAGGGTAGACGACTTTGAGGAGGAGGTAGATGAGGGTGGAAGCGAGACAACTGTCGAGGATGCCTTGGCTGCACCTTCTGCTGCAGCATCTGGTTCATCCTTACCTTTATCGAGGCTTATTTCCTCTACTCCACGTCGTACAGGCAATCCCCAGACCCCTACGAACGATGAGCTGATGGCGATCTGTCGCGGGTTTCTAGACGAGATCCAGGCAGGCACGCCTTGGGTTGTGCAGCACCTCCATGTGAATTACGTCGCTCAACCTACGGACCCCGCCCAGTTTAGTTTTTGGATGGCTCTCGTGAGTTTTTCCTTCGTGTCATTTCACATCATCGGCTGACAATCTCATCACCCACAGGTTCTTCCGATAGAAGAGCAGGAAAAGGCGAAGTTGTTGCCTATACGGTCCCCTCGCCTGCGTCTCCGACTAGTTGTGCATTGGATAGAGCAACTTCGGGGCCACTGGTGAGTTCTTCCTTCCTTGCACCATCCCTCCCCTCCGCACCCTCTTCCATAGCGTACTACTCGCACAACCCATTTTCTTTTTCGCATCCGATGATAACCTATCGACTGGTGTAACTCAACTGTGCTAAAAGGGCCTATTCTTACGCATCCGCATCTCGTTGGCAGGTGGTTTACTGGTGGATGTGTGCTATGCTGATCCGCATCCTCAACCCGCGCATGTGGAGGCCTACAATCCTATATACCGCGTGGGCTGTGGTCATCGCCGCTATCTTTTGGGCCCAGGTGGACTTGTATCGCACGGACTCGCAGTAGTCCACGCCGGCGGTTGGATAGCTCTTTTTTGGAGAGAAGAGGGGAGGAGGGTAGGCATCGGCATGCTTCATTTCTCACGTGTTTTCTTCTACGTGGAGGTCATAGTTTTTCCTCTTCTTTCACCATCCTCCGTCACAGTCGCCACTTTTCTGGACTTTATTCCCTGCACACATCATAATTATTGCACCTTCATTTACTATCCATCCTTCACGAATTGTCTGTTTATACAATGGCGTAGTATCTGTACGTTGTACACAGTACTGGTCATTGCGTCATATCTGCGTTTGCTACTAGATACCTCGAACTAAACGGATTATGGAACATCAGCTTCAAGTCATGAGCGCTAATATCAGTAACTCGTGCCGGGGCGCTAGCAATTCACATCCGTGACGAGCTTTGCCTGCAAAGGAGTTTCATACTCCGCCGGCGTAGTCCGGGTGCAGCCACCAAGCTCCGAACGGCTGGGAACGAGACTAGTTCAGGTCCAGGGTTCAGCAAAAAAGGCCTCCGAACCGGACTGAACCGAACTTCGGCCACACTAGGCGCAGCTGTACAGAGAGTTTCGCGGTCGTCGACGAAAGGGTGATTGAAATAGGCACCTTAACGGCGGCCTGCATAGATTACGGTATACCGGGAAAGGCGCCCGTATACCGCGCTATGCCACCGTGACGGTCAACCCGGTTAGACGGGTTTCTCACTGGGGCTGAGCGTTTCGGATATCACATCCATGATTGCTACCATAACTTACGACCTCACCTGTGTTAATTCACTCTGTTTAGTAGGGAAGTTAAGGGCGGTGGAGGCTTATCGTGTTGTCTCATACCCCCAATGTCCGATTCGACACTACCTCCGCTAAACGATACTATAGGTGCCCTTGAACTAGGTGACTACAATTCATCACTTTCCAAATTTATTGTCTCACAGCATACCAGGGAGCATGGCTGCCGCACTGTATGCCCGAATCCTACCCACTCCAGATATACAGAGAATTTGACCGAAACCTACAGCTTATATGGGGTTACCAGCGTGCAGACGTATCTTTATTATAGGTCTAATAATGACAGTAAATGGCTGAAAGGACTGGTGGGTTCTCATACCGTTTTTCAGTCTGCTTCCGGGGCTAACTCTCGTTTTGCAGATTGGTGTTATTTGGTCAGCTAATCTAAGTATCAGTTAATGAACCATCGGAGATTGACGTTTCTCAGGGTTCTGGACACTTTACATTTTGCTATCATGACATATTCGCTATATGTGTACACGGTGCTGGATTTCGGAAACCAAAGAGCACTCGGTGTACTTCAATGGTATGTGAAACACTGTTCTTTAGCTATCGGTATCTGACCGTCACCTTTGTCCAGGAGTCTCCTGGTGAGTCTATAATTTATTGGATGAGATTTTGCTGGGTTGAGATTGGTGATTCTAGGCAAGTGTTGCCATTCCTGTGAGTTTCATTCAAATATCTTCGATCTAGGATACTGACGGAGGCGAAGTCAATAAGCGATACAATCGTAAGAGGGTATGGCGCACATATTTATCACGTAGCCTTTTGGCGCTATTGATATGATTGTCATTGTAGCATATTCACCTACAGGCTCTGGAGATGTGAGCAAAATACCTTCGAGTCATGTCTCACGCTTGTGCTCATCCAATCGATCGTGAAGTGAGCGGGACCAACTGGGTCCTGATAGCCTCAATTGTCAGTGCAATCAAGACCCGTTTCTCCAATTGGACTAACGAATTTTCTAGACCATGTTAAACCTGGTATCTTTCGGTGAGTCGCACTAAAGATGCACCAGTTCCCGGCATTTATGGCAGCGCACATGTTCCAGCCTTGAGTTTATGTATGTTTGCATCTCTATCTTCTATGAGAATAAGCATTGAATCTTCTACAGTTCTAGATGTAACAGGGTAAGCTTGAAATAGTCGTCTGCTTAACCTAGACTCACCATGTCCTCCTGCAGCTTCTTTGATAATAGTCTCAAGAAGTTGGCAGGTAATGCTGTAGGTCCAAGCCTCACTTTTTCTTGGCTACTCTTAAGCGATGTTTTTTGTCGTTGTGATAGTGGGCAAAGTTTGCGGCTCTGGGGTCAGCTGTTGGGACCGATGTCCTCATCGCAGCTTCGATGTGCCTCATGTTGGCTATACGCCGTACAAGTTTCAGCCGGCAAGCCGTTGCTTTCGTGCGCAATCTATGGAAGGTTTCTGACGTACCCAAAGGACCGACTCGGTGGTATGGAGACTGATATTGTACAGCATCAGCACTGGTGCCTTCACAAGGTACGTCTACAATGTATTTTGATATTCGGAATGCTTATAAAATTATCCTAGTTTGTGCGAGATTTGTGCTTTGATATTTGTGAGTGGGCTGAAACATCTTCGACGCGATTATTCAGATAACTATGTAGTGCGGAATATGGCCCACTCGCCTTATCTGGGTGGCTATGTTTCTTGTCTTACCAGAATGTAAGTCTTCAGAAAAGCACTATACAATGCCTTCGCAAACATTTTCCACAGTACATATCAATGCACTACTCGCTTCCTTGAACGCAAGAGAGCAACTTCGTAGCCGACTCGAAGGCCAATTGGTATCGATCTCTTTACTCTCGCCGCGCGGTGGCACAGACCCTAATTCAAGAAAGGCCGAAGGAACGCATGGTCACGGTGCAGCGAAGGTGAACACTGCGTTGTCGTTCTGCCAAGACTGGATTACTGATGTGGGATGATTTCTGAGCAGGGTACGTCGAAATTTGCATCGGCCGGGACGTCTTCATCAGCAGCAGAATCAGCAGGCGAACCGAGTCAGACCCTTCTTGCGAGGGCATGCGCAGCTGGAGAAGCAGCCCGCTCTGATATCGAAAGCAATGCGGATAGCCGCGGCGAGACGTAGATCAAGTAATTAAGAGTATCATTACACTGCTAATGGGTGCCTTCCCGCAGCGATCTGGAGCGGTTTCAGACATAGATTTCGCAATAAACTCGCCCCGGCATCTCGGCGTTTGGGCGTTACCGTTGATTCGGAATTAACAGACCCACTTACAGACGGTAATCTGGAAGGGGAGTAGCTCCCCCCCTTCCAGATTGGAGCTCTGAGAGAAGCGACAAAGAAGCGCCTCACAGAGCAAGGTCTATGGCTGAGCGACAGAGTTAGACGCTTGACACGTCTCCTTGCTCTCCTCCACCTAGAGTGCGGGTCGTGCCCTGTGCTCGGCCTTGTTCCCCTTTATTTTTCTCCTTTCACACATACCTATCATCACATTCCTTTTCGCCTTAAAAAAGGTCTTCAATAGAAGGGTCCTAGAGCATGGCCGAGAGAATCGCTGCAGACCCGAACCTCACCCCTCAACCGGATTTCGAGGGCCCGAGTTATCACAATCTTAGAGAAGCCCTAGTACAAGCCGGTTTCACGCAAGACGCTGCCATAACTTCTTTCAGACAAGCCTGGGAGCAAGAACAAGATCACAGGAAGCAGCTATGGGCGCAACAGGTCGAAGCAGACGCCGCTGCAGAAGCCGCAGCCAGAGCAGCCCAAGCTCTGACTGCGCAAGAAGAGCTTGAGGAGCTTCGGAAGGAGTCAGACAAGAAGAAAGTTAAGTTTGCCCCCTTCCACTTTGACGAGGGACTTTCCGGAGATTATAGACCAGCCATCTCGCCGTATGCCTTCCGAAAAGTAGAGCAGAAGGAGCACGTCGAACTTTGGTATTTCACCCCGGAAGGCACCGACGAGGCCAAGCGAAAGCTCTATTCAGTCTCCGAAGAGACCTTCACCATAGCCAAGCTAGAAGACGGCTTAGGTCTCCGACCAGCGACGGCGCATAATCACTCCTCCAAAGCCAAGCCAGATTCGGAACTCTCCTTCCAAGACTTCAGTCTAGGATGGAGGCGTTATCTTCAAACAGCATTAGACTGCAAATGGCCTCATCCCCTCGTCGACATGCTCGGACGTTTCTTCTCCGCCATAGCAGATCATGGTTTTCGCGATCGAGAGCCCAGGCCTCTCGGCGAGCAGGCATTGATGCTTTATGTCCAAGACGCGAGAATAAAATGGCATACTATAGAGAAGCAGGAGCGTCGCTGCATCAACCTGAACCCGATTGCCCCAGACCTACTCGCCACTTGTTGGCAGACAGTCTTGGATAAACATGGAGAGAAAGCTTTGGCCTCGGTAAGTCCTTTGCCTGTGCCAAAAAAATTACAACTCATTCTCATCTCCTTTTCATTATCCATGCGTGTTTCTTCTATTCTGCGTCACGCCTAACCAATTAACGACGCCCCCCCCCTTTTTTCGTCAACGTCCCTCCGCGCCTGCGTTTGCGTCGGCAATCACTGTCTTTAACATGTGTTTCCAAACACTTATCTCCACTTGCACTCGCAACACTCCGTGCAACGCGTCCACTCATTTCGCGTCCATCCATGACGTTTTTCATCATCGTAACCCTCGCGTCTGCATCGGGCGTTTGTAAAAATCGAACAAACTCCCCGACATCTTGTCGCGTCATCACGGCGTGCGCGCGACTTACTCTCTGCAGATAGAGAGTAGAATGCAACAAAGAATCGAGGAAATTGCCTCCCGAATCGAAGGTGCCGCCAGAGGGAGAGTCTCGGCGAGGCATCCTTCTTCCTCAAAGTGCAAAAGACCTTTCAGCTCTCGTGAACGCGCGTTCTCTCGTTCCCCTCGAAGAGATCGTAGGTCTGCATCTCCCGTGCGTCGTTCAGATAGACGAGCAGCGCGTCGCAAGCCAAGCCCTAATCATACCAAACCTTTTCGAGACGCCTCCAACGCTTCGGAGCTTCGATCGGTCTGCGCCATATGTCTTGGAAGACACCCGCATGAAGTCACGAAGTGCGCGGCAGCAACTTTCTGGAGCGGTCAAGGAAAGACAAGATGCCGTCGTAACTCGCGTAAGCGAATTATCAATCCAGACGGTCTCGAGCTGTGCACCGACTGGCAAAGAGAGGTCGGATGCACCCAGAAAGGACAGCGGCACAACCATGAATGCTCTGGATGCGGAGAATCCGCGCATGGAGCCTCAGAATGCTCTCTCGCTCAGAAGGCTTAAGGCTTTCACGCCCTTGATTCCCGACGCTTGGCAACGTCTTCTTATCGAATGCAACCTTACAGAGCGCTATCCTAATATCCCTCAAGGCCTGAGAACAGGCTTCCGAGTCGGCATAATTCCAATCCTTGTAACTCACACCCCTCGTAATAGTTCTTCTTTGATCCAGTTTGCTTCGAGCTTCGAAGCTACAGTCGCTCGTGAATTCACTTCTAATCGATACCTCGGCCCCTTTTCTTGTTCGAAACTTGAATCCCTTATAGGCCCTTTCCAATCGTCTCCTTTATCCTTAATTCCGAAGCCTCATAAGCCTAATGTTATGCGTCTTGTCCAAAACTTTTCCTTCCCGAGATCCCCTTCCGTCAACTACGCGTCAATTAATTCAAATATCCTTTCTGATGATTTTCCGTGCACTTGGACCCCTTTCAAAGCGTTCTGCGCCATAGTCTGCCAGCTTCCCCCTGGAACGCAAGCAATGGTGAGAGATGTCGCTGAAGCTTATCGAATTATCCCTCTGCACCAATCGCAGTGGCCCGGTACTGTCGTCCGCTTGTCAGACGAAGATAGCTTCGCAGTCGATACCCAAACGGCTTTCGGAATTGCATCAGGAGCGGGAATTTTTGGTCACACAGGAGACGGCTCCGCAGACATTTTCAGGCGCAAAGGAATCGGTCCATTGACAAAATGGGTGGACGATTTTGTGTTTTTCCGAATTTTGTTAAAACATCTTTTCAAATTCAACGAGTACAGAAAAGAGCGGTGCTTGAGCGTCAGAAAAAACGGTGGTAGAATACACAGCGGCGGTCGCATCTTGTTCAAAGGAGAGACCTGGCAAGATGGCTACACCGAAGAGTTCGACGAGGATTTCGAAACCCCCATTGCTGATCTTTCCAAATCATCTCCGAGATCCTCAGAAGAGCAACTTTTCTCGTGTAACAAAGATGACATTGACAACTTATCACAGCAACTCGGCATCCCTTGGCAACTCGAAAAAGATTCAACCTGGAGCTCTACAGTAATCTTCACGGGTTTCTGTTGGGACTTGCAGAAAAAGATTGTTTCTCTCACGAGCGCCAAAAGAGATAAGTATCTAGCGGCGATCAGCGAATGGGAAAAGTCGCGTGCCCACACGTTGCAAGAGGTTCAGAAGTTGTTCGGAAAGCTCTTGCACGCATCGCTCATCGTGCCCGCGGGCAGAGCGTATCTAACCAGTTTAGAGCGAATGCTTAGCATTTATCATGAACAACCTTTCAAGCCAAGAACCCCACCGCGCTCCACCAACCAGGATTTACAATGGTGGAAGTACACTTTGGAGCGCGCGTCTCTATCAAGACAAATCCCAGCTCCTCGCACCATACAAGACCTCGCAGCTTACTCGGATGCCAGTTCAAGCGTTGGAATTGGAATCTCCATCGCAGGCAGATGGAGAGCTTGGAGGCTGCTCGAAGGCTGGAAATCCGAAGGTCGAGATATTGGCTGGGCGGAAGCGGTCGGCTTCGAATTCCTGGTTCGCACCATCCTTCTCATATCACCAGATTCAGGTCCTTTCAGAGTCTTTGGAGATAACCAAGGAGTCGTCGAAGGTTGGGGAAATGGTCGAAGCCGCAACCAGCAAGTCAATTTTATTTTCAGACGGGTACACGAGCTCGTGGAAGCGTCAGGCCGCGCCGTTCATGCCAGATATGTCCCGAGCCTCAGCAACCCAGCAGACGGCCCGTCAAGAGGTATCTTCCCGTCTTCCAACTTACTCCTCCCTCCCATCCCAATCCCACCGGAGCTCCGACCATTCGTCGTCGATTGCTTGTTCGCGCAATCGCAGCTTTTACTATCCTCACACGAGAGTACAGCTCCTCTCCCAAAGCCCACGCGCACTGCAGGCAGGTCAAGAGCTGCAAGATCGTACCTGGCAGGTTGCAGAAAAGAAGAAGACGGCATCATTCGCGCGGAATTCACCCAGCAGGAATAGAGTGCAGAAATCTCACCGTCTCGCGGATCTGACCACGTCCTTAATCCCAAACATAACCCCCCTTCTTTCCGTCGAATTGAGACCTGACTGCGCGGCCAAAGATCGACTAGTGAAGTGGAAACCAGTCTCTCGCGCCAGAGACCCGCTTTCAGTTCTATCAGTAGCAGACATTGCGGAAATACAAGCAACGACGGCTTGCAGCTGGTCGGAGAGTACCGCCGCTACCTACGGCTCCGGACTTCTCGCTTTCCACGTATTCTGTGATCAACGAGACATCAGCGAGAACCTTAGAGGCCCTGTCTCTAGTGAAATTCTGGAGATGTTCATCACAACCATGGCCGGTCTCTACGCGGCTTCTTCGGTTTCAAACTACTACGCCGCGGTAAAAGCTTGGCACATCATACACAGGCTAAAATGGCAAATAAACGACCTACAAGTCAAGAAGCTTATTGAAGCAGCTCGCCGTTTAGCCCCGCCGTCATCGAAACGACCTCCTAGAAATCCGTTCACCATAGATCTTTTAGCCAAAGTCTTTAAACACCTGGACCCAAACGTAAGCTTAGATGCGGCGGTCCGAGCGTGCGCCTCCTCTCTTCTGTTCGGCATAGCGCGCTGCGGGGAGCTCACAACAAAGACATTGTCTTCCTTCGATCCGGCATCCAACATCACACGAGCCAATGTCCGTAGAGTTTACAACCAACATTTTGGTTGTGAAGTCACTATTCTGCACCCTCCTAAGACCAAAGGAGACCCGATCAACGGAGAGGATATCAGTTGGGCGGCTCAGCCAAGTGGTCCCATCAATCCCGAGACGGAGCTAGAGAATCACTTGAGAGTCAATAATCCCCGTGATGGCGAACATCTTTTCGCTTTCACGCGAGGATCTTCTAGGCTTCCGTTAGCAAAGAAGACTTTTCTAAACCGTCTCAGCAAAGCGGCGAAAGCGGAGGGTGTTCCAGAACCGGCGGGACACTCTTTCCGCATTGGCGGAACTCTGGAATACTTATTATTGGGGCTTTCCTTCGAAACTGTTAAGGTGGCAGGTCGATGGAAAAGCGACGCCTTTCTGTTGTACCTGAGACGTCACGCTCAGATTCTCGCCCCTCATCTTCAGGAACGAACTCATTTACACACGCGTTTCATGAATCTTAC
This sequence comes from Hermanssonia centrifuga, assembly GCA_001913855.2. NCBI lineage: Eukaryota > Fungi > Basidiomycota > Agaricomycetes > Polyporales > Meruliaceae > Hermanssonia > Hermanssonia centrifuga. Next base: position 2,095 of record MLYV02000680.1, on the reverse strand, counting down.
GCTGGCGGCCTCTGCTAACACAGTTGCAGAAGGTATGTCCCGTCGTCCTCGCTTCCTAATGCTTTGGGAATCCGTTCTCACGAATGCGTCGACCATCAGACTCCTAGTGTTTTCGGGTATCGCGTTTTCCGGTTTCCCCTGTCATTTTAGCTCCAGGTCGCGTGGCGCGTCGGGAGGTCCTTGCGAGGGCCTTCGCCCCTTTATCTACGGTCATTTCCTTACCTCGTTTTGTTGCGTTGTATAACTTAGTTTCACCATTGTAACTAATTTATATCGGAATCATTATTCCTTGGCTACTGCGTCTTTTCTCACAGCGAATATGCATAGATTGGAGCTCTGAGAGAAGCGACAAAGAAGCGCCTCACAGAGCAAGGTCTATGGCTGAGCGACAGAGTTAGACGCTTGACACGTCTCCTTGCTCTCCTCCACCTAGAGTGCGGGTCGTGCCCTGTGCTCGGCCTTGTTCCCCTTTATTTTTTCTCCCGCCTCCCACCCTTTTCGCTTCACCATAACTAACCTCTTTTAGCCTCATTAAAGCGTCTATCATGAAAAACATCTAGCGCCTTCCTTTTTCCTTGCCTTAAATTCCCACCTATTCCAATCCCCTAGTCGCTAGGTTTCACAAACATCCTCGCCAACCTCCTGATGTTAATCGTCAATGGTTAGTCCAACTTGCATCTCTTTTCAGAGCGGTTTTCTTCATCGTCAATGCTTCTACCTTTAGGGGACAACATATTAGAGTCTCAACTTGGACTTGCGACTGAGATTCAGCCGGATACCTCACCGGAGGCGCACCCTGCAGTTGTCTCCCTTGATATCACCCCCCCCACAATCCAAGTTTTCCCTCCAGTAGCAGTTACTCCTGCCTCAGATCCACCACCCATATATGTTCGCCCCATTGCGATCCCTTCCCGAGGACCTAAGGACCCTTCATACTGGGCCCTCACCGAAGCCAACACACCCATCTCTCCAGGTGTCCTCCTTGAAGTTTTCCACGAAGATGCACTCGTTTACGAAAAACATGGCAAGTGCTACCGTGGCCGGGTCTCAGGCCCGTGGGCTTTGAGCAAAAGCCATGTCAAATTCAAGGTCCGAGCAGACGCCGCCCGCGCCGAAGACGCCGGTTTGATAGTTTTCGTTCCATATCACCAAGCAGGAATCTCATGGTTTCTGGTTATCCTTCGTTTCCTTTTTTATCCTTTTCTCAAGGGCGGGCCTAAAGGCCGTCCCAAGAATCACATTGTTCAGCTTTCTATCGTTTGAACAAAGTTTGGCAACACTTTAGTTTAATCTACTTGCGTGTCGCCCCCTCTCCTTCAGTATACCATCTCGGACCGCCTCGTTTCACCTGGTTTCCCCCCCCACACCTTCCTTTTTTTTTTTTTGGGCCCTCCCGCCCGCGCGTTTTCCGGTTTCCCCTGTCATTTTAGCTCCAGGTCGCGTGGCGCGTCGGGAGGTCCTTGCGAGGGCCTTCGCCCCTTTATCTACGGTCATTTCCTTACCTCGTTTTGTTGCGTTGTATAACTTAGTTTCACCATTGTAACTAATTTATATCGGAATCATTATTCCTTGGCTACTGCGTCTTTTCTCACAGCGAATATGCATAGATTCAAACTCGTGTTACAGACTGAATTTCGAGCTCCGCCCACGTTACTATCGTCATCATGTTCGATGACCACTGCCTATTCCCAACGTCAAGCCTCTAACAAGATCGTAAGACACTAAATACACAGAGCATATGGCTCAGGTACATGTTGACTGCCTTAAACGACATTTACTATGTTTAAAAGCAAGAGTTATTCATGTAAGTAGTAGGTAGGCTCAATGAGTATGGCGGTCACCTTCAACATCGGCATAACGGAGAGCTACAGTTGATAGAAAGTGTTTACCCTTGAACTCCTCATCCAGCTGCTCATTCAGAAAGAGCTGCAATGCCTCATCCGAGTCCATAGTAGAAGGCAATGAGCGGGAAATTTGTACTGTTATCTTATGTTATCTATAAGTGTTAGAATTGTATATTTCCTACGGCTCTGTAAACTTTACAGATTGAAATCTCAAATCAAATTTAAACTCCGTTTTGATATCTGAAGCGTCT
>MLYV02000678.1:0-68842 GCA_001913855.2 Hermanssonia centrifuga | reverse complement strand
GAAGCCGCAAGGCAGGCTGGGTAGGAGCCTGATAAACAAGACGCGAGTTGCGACACAGATTTGAAAAACACGCTCGACGTGTTTCTCACGTGCAGAATGATAGACTAATATGGCTCGTGTGACAAGATGACCAAGAATTCACACGACGTTTTCCGCCAGCCTGCCTTGCGGCTTCTTCAAAAATTAAGGTTCATAACATATAGTCACATGATGTAGGTTCTTTATTAGGAAATTACACGTGGGCCTTTCCCGCAGAAGTGAGACTTATAATTTTTGAACGAAGCCGCAAGGCAGTCGACGTGTTTCTCACGTGCAGAATGATAGACTAATATGGCTCGTGTGACAAGATGACCAAGAATTCACACGACGTTTTCCGCCAGCCTGCCTTGCGGCTTCTTCAAAAATTAAGGTTCATAACATATAGTCACATGATGTAGGTTCTTTATTAGGAAATTACACGTGGGCCTTTCCCGCAGAAGTGAGACTTATAATTTTTGAACGAAGCCGCAAGGCAGGCTGGGTAGGAGCCTGTCGCCCCTGTCGCTTTCGACGACGACGCCGAAGTCAAAGCGCGTTCTGAGAAAGCGCCGAACGAAATTGATCCCGCGCTCAAGATTGCTTACCTTATTAGGCATTGGCGGGCATTTCACGTGGCGTACACGCGAGCGCTGCATCTGAGATCTGCCACGTATCATCGACGTGTCTGAGACGCGCATATACTTGACATCTCGACGCTTTGCGCTACTCTGCAAACCTTTCCTCGCTCATGCTCCTTGCCACCTCACCGCCATGAACCGCCTTATATTATGTCTGCTTTTATGCTTAACGACCTTCTCACAAAATGTGCTTGCTTCCGTCTTGGCCATCGACTATGGCAGCGACTGGATTAAAGCCTCGTTAATGTCACCGGGCGTGCCATTTGACGTACTGCTGGATAAAAGTTCAAAACGGAAGATACTGTCCACGGTTGGGTGGAAGAAGGATGATAGGCTGTTTGGGTCGGACGCGTTTAATATCGTGAGTGCTTGTTTATCGTTTCATATTCGGGGTGGTCTACCGCAGATGTAGGGTAGGAGAACTTGCTCAGCTGGAATGATATGGCACATTCACTCGTCGAATTGTGACAAGGTCCATTGTGTACCTTTGGATGGACAGTTACCCGGAGATATTCTTACAACAGCTAGGATCGAAATAACGAATAGTAGACAACCTGGCGGGGACCACGACCTTGTCACAAAAGGGTAGTGGATCTGTGCAGCATCTTTACTGTCTACAGAGCGTCTCATACTTGCCATAGCTGGTATGATAATGATTACAATACATTTTCCATAGGTAGTTGTCAATGATTGGCAACTATGCCTTCCATTTCCTTATTGACATGAATCGTTTCATTTATTGATAGCGTTAGCTTTGAAGTGGTCGTACTGATACATGTTTACAGGCTGGACGTTTCCCAACTGACTCCTTTTCATCTCTGAAATACCTTCAAGCGGCACCATACGACTCCCCCGCAGTTTCCTTCTACACCTCCATCTCCACTGCAGACATACTCCCTACCGCCCGCAATACTGTCGCGCTCAAGCGTTCAGACGGCACAGAATGGAGCGTTGAGGAGCTCATTGCCATGCAACTTGCCTATGTCCGCGAGCTCGCCGAATCGGCCGCGGGTGAAAAGGTCTCAGACGTCATCCTTACGGTCCCACCGTACTACACGCAACATGAACGCGACGCAGTCGTGGACGCGGTGGAAGTTGCAGGTATGCGCACGTTAGCATTGATCCACGACGGAACAGCGGTTGCGGTGAACTATGCGATGACGAGGGCGTTTGCCGAGCAGCCGGAGTATCACATTATATACGACGCTGGTGCTTCAAGTATCCGGGCAAGTGTAGCTGCGTTCAGCGCCATCCCCGCGGATGCCAAAAGCAGCAAGAAAGATATTGCTACAGCTATTGCTATCAAGGGCATCGGGTACGATAGGTCGACGGGTGGTACAGAGTTGGATAGGCGGCTTCGCGAGATCCTCGTTAACGACTTCGTGAAGAAGCACAAGAAGGATATTCGTGCGGATAAGCGGGGGATGGCGAAGCTGTGGAAGGAGGCAGGCAGGGTCAAGGCGATCTTGAGTGCGAATGCGGATGCGATGGCCTCGGTGAGGTATTGCTCGCTCGTCTTGTGTGCGGAGTTTTACTGACATCTCCTTGTGAAAACTCTTGTGTGACGTCTGGCCGAGAATAGGTAGAAAGTATAGCATTCGATATTGATTATAGGTCGAAGATCTCGAGATCAGAATTTGAGACTGCTTGCAAGGATTTGCAATTGAAGTTCGCCAAGCCCATTTTCGATGCTCTCTCTAACGCCGGACTTAGTTTGGTGCGCATATATGCCATTAATATGCTACCGCGACGTGAACTGACATGTTCATTGACCAATTTAGGACAATATCACGAGTGTCATCCTGACCGGTGGTAGTTCGCGGGCTCCGATGATTCAAACTGCAGTAAAAGCTGCTGTTGGAGAGTGCGTCTTACAATCTTCCTTAATCGTCATGTCCTAACATTTTCTGCGTAGGTCGAAGATTGCATTAAACGTGAACGCTGACGAGGCGGCGGTTCTTGGTCTGTTGATATTATAACCCATATGCACACCACTCTTACACATCTTGTATAGGTGCTGCCCTCCATGGTGCAGGCCTCAGCCGTCAGTTCAAGACCAAAGATATCCGTATCACTGATATTGCTCCCTATGACATCCAAGTGTCCTACCACTCCGAAGCAAAGTCCGAGTATAGTAAACCACGCACGATTAACACCCTTGTGTTCCCGGCTGGATCGAAGTTCGGGAGTAGGAAGACGTTGACGTTCAGGCGGAAGGATGACTTTTCGTTGAAAGTGATTTACAAGAATACACCTGTCCCGTAAGTGCGCCCTCTGTCTATTTTCTCTATGTGTAGCTAACCACGGTATGACGTATCTCACATCTTAGCGGATACCCAACGGACCTTTTGGAAGTTGAGATTTCAGACATCCCCGAAGCTCTCAAGAACCTCACTGAAGCAGGGGCAACTGACCCAGTAGTCAAAGCCACCCTGGTTCTCTCTGAATCAGGTTTTGTAACCGTCCAAGATGCCGTTGCCTACGGAGAAATCAAGGATGACTCCATTGCAGGTAAGCATGAATGTCCTTTGCCTATATAAAGGAATTATAACATGTGAGTAGGCAAATTGAAAGGGTTCTTTGGTGCAGGCTCGTCTTCTTCTACAGAAGCTGAAACGGAGAGGGAAACCATGGCAAGGAGTGAAAGTGTGTCTACGTCTGCAGAAGGCGAGGTCCCAAGTCAAGCCGAGGCGACGCCCGAGAAGAAGGCTCCTGTGAAGGACACAATTCCTCTGGGGCTGAACGTCAAGCTTTCTTCTGTACCTCCAATGTCGGTTTCTCAAAAGCGTACCGCACGTGAAAGGTAAGCCATCTCATTCTCCTCATTTCACTTGTTAATTTCTTGATTCATACATCGTGCCAACAAAGGTTACAAGCTATCGACAGAGCAGAAGCAAGCATGCGACGCAGGGAGGAGGCGCGAAATTCTCTAGAAGGCTATCTCTACCGTGTCCGAGACCTCCTCGAGGAAGAGGGTGAGACGCCGTTCAGGAAATGTTCCAAAGAGGCCGAACGTGATACCATGAAGGAGAAGCTGGAGGAGACGCTTTCCTGGTTGCACGAGCACGGTGACGATGCTGATACTAGAGACTACATCTCACGTCGCACTGCACTAGAGTCAGTCGCCACTTCCAACCCGCTGCTCTGATTTAATGATCTAATGTCTTGACTATTATGGCAGGAGTTACGAACAGCCTGTTATGCACCGATACAGTGAAATCCAAGAATTCCCCAAAGCCCTCAACATCAGCCAAATGTGGAACTGGAGCACACGGATGTTCCTGACCGAAGCCAAGGAGGCCCTCCTCGCCGCCGCCTCCCAGGTCGACGGCGCCGGCGAGGAGCCGTCCTCGTCCAAGTACACCAAAGAGGAGCTGGAAGCACTAGAAAAGACGCTTATCGAACACGAGACGTGGCTGAACCAGGCAGTGGAGAAGCAGAAGGCGGTGAAAATGTACGACGACCCGGCGGTGGAGAGCAGCGAGCTGGCGAGTCGGGCCAAGGTGTTGGAGACCCATTTGCAGAAGTTGGTGAAGAAGAAGGTGCCGAAGCGGAAAGCGACGTCGAGCACCGCGAAGCCGAGTTCGAGTTCGAGCTCTTCTTCTTCTTCTTCAAGTAGCTCCAGCCCGACCGCGAGTTCGTCGGCGAAGGAGGAGGAGACCACTCCTCGGGAGGGACATCATGACGAGTTGTAGATTTTCCATCACAGTTTGTGCACGCACGCCCACCATTTACTATTTATTCAAATACATACGATCTCTCCCATTGGAAAAGCTTAGATTTTCCTGTCTTGAACGTTGCACATATCCTGTATTCATCATAGTCAGCTCGTGTTCGAGTGCACCTTCAAAGAAGGAGGTAAGCAGCTCAGTTTGACTCAGTTTGGATGGGTGATAAGTAGAGTGTTGCATTGAAAGTGAACTAGTAGTGACATCCTATCTGTGTTCCACAGTCTCGCGAGCATGCATAATAGTACACAAAGACAGAATATGGTACAAATGGCTACAAATGGCCGAGGACTTCTAACGGAATGCACAAGCTCGTAGCTCATCACAAGTTCTCCATATCAAGCGATGGAATCGAGAACAGAGTCGGACACACCCACTAATAATACAAACATCTCAGACCTCGCACGGCGCTCGCCACAGGGAATACAATCCACGCATCTATATTTTGTTTGCATTAACAGGCTCAACGGGATCCTGGCGCATTAAACGTTACATCGGATAATACAAAATACATGAATTTATTTGTTTCTTTTTGCTTCACATTGCTCATCACCAAGTGTCCGTCGTTATCCGAGCACATGAAACCGATCAGTGCATATGCAGTTGGGACTTGAGGACACTTAGAAAGCACCGTCCTTCTTGGCAGCGAACACCAAGAGGTCGCAGACACGCTTGGAGTAACCCCACTCGTTGTCGTACCAGGAGATCAGCTTGACGAAGTTGGGGCTGAGCTGGATACCAGCCTCGGCATCGAAGATGGAAGAGTGCTCGTTGCCGGTGAAGTCAGTGGAGACGACCTTCTCGTCGGTGTAGCCGAGGATGCCTTTCATCTCGTTCTCAGACGCCTTCTTGATGACGTCCTTGATCTCCTGGTAGGATGCGCCCTTCTCGAGACGGACTACGAGGTCGACAACGGAGACATCGACGGTGGGGATACGGAAAGAAAGACCGCTATTTTGGGAGGGGCATCGAGGTTAGCAAGATAAGGAGAAAGATGAGAGGGACCAAAAACGTACGTAAGCTTGCCGTTGAGCGCAGGAATGACCTTGCCGACGGCCTTGGCGGCACCAGTGGAAGAGGGAATGATGTTGTTGCCGACGGCACGTCCACCACGCCAATCCTTGTTCGAAGGACCATCGACGGTCTTTTGTGTCGCTGTGGTAGAGTGGACGGTGGTCATGAGACCCTCAACGATACCGAAGTTGTCGTTGATGACCTTGGCGAGGGGTGCAAGGCAGTTGGTGGTGCAGGACGCGTTGGAGATCTAATACGCAAGTCAAAAAGACCAGGAAGAATGAACAAAGGATAACATGCATATAGTAAGAAATTCTACGCACGACGGTGTACTTGGAGTCGTAAGCATCGAGATTGACACCGCAAACGAACATGGGTGCGTCAGCAGAGGGAGCGGAGATGACGACCTTCTTGGCACCACCCTTCAAGTGGGCAGAGGCCCTGAAGGGTTGAATGCGTCAGTGACTTGAAACCCATAGAGTATATGCGGATGACACACTTCTCGACTGTGGTGAATACACCGGTAGACTCAACAATGTAGTGAGCACCGACGGATCCCCAAGGGATGTTGGAGGGGTCCTTCTCAGAGAAGACCGAGATGGGCTTGCCCTCAACGTAGAGCTTGCCGTCTTTGCTCTCGACAGTGCCCTTGAAGCGTCCGTGTACGGAATCGTACTTGAACATGTAAACCTACATAACCGACGAGACAATGAAGTCAGAATGCGTCGCTCCGGACTGCCGGAGCGCGTGGAGATAGTGCGTACCATGTACTCGAGGTCGATGAAGGGGCTATGGGACAGATAAGGGCGTTAGGACGCGAGAAGTACAGTCGCGATTGGGCGGGTACTCACTCGTTTACGGCGACAACATCAATGTCTCCGTGGAGGAGAGCATTACGGAGGACGATACGACCGATACGACCTGCACCAAAATGGGATGAGCTCGTTATCGAGTGCCTACGTTTGTCGTTACTCACCGAAACTGAAGAGGGGGGAAAGTTTTCACGAGATCAGCTTTGGTCTCCTAAGTCGTCATACCTTCGTCTGCTTACCCGTTGATTCCGACCTTGACCTGGAACGACGCGCACGAAAGTCAGCATACATGCTGTGGCATACGACGAGCTCGAGAACACTTACTGGCATGTTGAGTATTGGATGAGGGTGAGGTGAAGATTGGGGACGAGAGTAGTGGGGATTGAAAGTGAGCTAGCGAGGCTATTTATCTAAAAGCCATCGATATCTGAATCGGAGATCCGCATTTGCGCATTTCTGAAGTCATCTCTGTCATTCGCGCCTTTCTTGGACGTCTCACGCCCAAAATCTACCTTTGATCTCCTCCGCCGTCTCCGCCAAAACGACGGCATGGCCCATCTTTTCGCTGATAAAAGGACGAAAAGAGGAGATACACTCGCACCGGCCTTCAGTCGAGGCAGTTCTATTTTCTGTGCCCTGCCTAGCAGTCCAGTCTCGTCCCATCCAGCTCACCAGCCTCTTAGTTCGCAGCTTTCATAGCCCAGCTCTCGGTCAATCCACAGAGGATGGCTTGGATATCCAAGATTGTACCTGTCGAGCCGAGTTTGCCTGACTGACACAAACGTGCATCGTTTGTTTGGATTCTCGGCCTCTGCCAATGATAGTCTTATGTGTGGCTTCACGTTCCATTCAAAGTCCAGGGCGCTGCGCCCTTTAAATGACTCGAAGCATCGATACGAGGCAGTGAGGACGGGCACAGTCGTGACCAATCGTACCATCTGCTCCTCGCCGCTTTCTTCGTTGTCCTTCGGCCGATACTAGCTAACTCTTAGTGATAGAACCATCGCGTTTTAGGCTGATACGCTTACCTCGGTAATTCTTAGCTCTTGGAACACCCGAATTATACTTGTCTCCTCCGTGTGCATTCTTTCACGAGCTTGCTGACGCTATGGGGTGGTAGTCTCGTCAGGCAGGGTATCCGCCGTCCGCCTTAGACGGCGGTGAAATGATATCGTACGCCGCTACTAGTACGGCGATTGCTGCCGTTTGCAGAACCTATACATCATCTTCTTGGCCCCTCTTGGAACCGTAATGTCGGGGATTCGGAACGGGAATATACCAGGGACATGAACAATGTCACATTGGTTATGCCAGATTCGTTATACGCAACGTATTTCTTGACAGGGAGCCAAATCACCCCAGGGGTTTATGGAGGTCGCAGACATTCCCCAAGCAATTAACATGTCCAATCCGGATGTACGCAGTACAAGGCAGAGCGTGAGATAAAAGCGATTAATTGACAGAGAATACAATGAGTGGATATAATATCGCTACAAATAATAGCACAAATACAATAGAATACAACCCTTGACGGGAGGCCAATCAGATGAAACTACACCGAGTATAAGATGAGAGTGCTGTTTGATATCCATGATATCTCGCATCATTTGAATGTGGGTAGACGGCAACCAGCGTTTCATGATCGGAGTGCATGGTGGAAGCCAAACACCCCGCAGCTTGGATAACCCACCGGTTTGAGAGGACCAACACCGATAAGACGAGGCTTCCTCGTATTCCAATTGGGCCCCACAGCCAAAACCATGACACCGACGCCAGCGATGATTAGGGGAAAGAAAAAACTTGTGGTAAAAGGGACATAAAGCGGGGATTTGAGGAATTTGTGCCAATGTCGGCGCGTCATGAAGGTAAGTCATTGACAACTGGGTAAGCAGAAATGGAATGGAGAATGGTGAGGGGAAGCTAGCGGATCTAGACTGCGGTGGCACTGGAATTCGTGCGAGTCATCGCAGGCGAGCCGTCCTCTTCTTCGTCATCCTCTTCGTGATGGCTTGACTGGCGTCGAGACTCGGAGTACGATGAGCGAGAGTCCCGGGAGTCTCTACTTGAGTGTTTGGAGTGACTAATTGGCTTGGCTGCGTATGGAGGGACGGATTCTTCTGGTTCACGTACGACATAGCCTTATGGAATGTAAAGTCAGACCCCGGAGGGATGATGTGATATGTTGCAATCACCTTGGTTAGCAGCCATCTTCTCTCCTTGTCTTCCAAACCCGAACCCGACCTTCTGGCTCGACAAGCTCCCTGACCTGTACGCCCCAAACGCACCCTTCTCATCGCTCACGGGTCTATCGAGGAACACGTTCCTCGAGACATCGAAACGCGGGACCTTTCCATCCCGCACGGTGGGCAACGTTCCCGGCTCCTTCTCCTTCCACTCTCTGATACTCCTCTTGTGCTTGACGCTCTCCCTGAAGATCAATCCCAACAATATGTTGAGGCAGCCGATGGAGAACACGAAGAAGGCGGAGACGAGGGAGAATTCGTCGACGTGGTGCGAGAGGACGGCGGCGCCAAGGAGACATTGAATGACGCCGAGTGCGCCGAGGCCAAAGGAAGGGCCGAGAACGGGGAAGTAGGATGAGAAGAACTGTGAAGGCCACGAGCATTCAGAAAGGATAAGGATAACGCATTGGAAGATGATGAGGAGACGGTTGAGGACGGCCCAGAATGCTCCGGCGGGCTGATTGGGGACGGTGCTCCCCCTAGACAAATAGATGTGAGCATTAGATGAAAAGGTGATGCGATGATAAACGCACTCAATATAATCGCAGTCGTAGACGGAGCAATCAAATGAGTTATCTGTCGAGGTTAAGTTGCTCGTGGCCGATGACGCGTCCGACTTGCCATCTGCGATAAACGCGTTGACAGCCTTGACGTCGTGCACCATCGCGACGATGCTGCTCGAAAACAGCAGGATCAGCCCGACGATGCTTAAGAACCGCACAGCGTTCAGAGAGATGAAAAGGTCTGAAAATTCGATATTATCAGTCAACGCGCCACGACAGATGATAAAACAACAAGACGTACATCCTCGTGCGTTAACCATGGCGTTTTTGTAGTGTGTTACAGTCGATAAAAGCCCAGTGGTGGCAACGGTGAACGACGGGGAGGACTGAAGAACAGAGGTTAGCAGGGTGCCAGCACCGAGGGACGAGAGGGATTGTGCAAGTAGGAGTGAAAGAGAGTGTGGGACAGTGGCGTGCCTGCGCGGTGTAAATAAGAAAGGAAAGAGAAAGGAGAAGTCTAGTGGGCCACAGGGAGCAAGGAAACCTCGAGGATAAAGACAAACGGTGTGATAGGCCGGGATGGCCAAGGGTGGTTTTTGTATGAAAACTCGCCTTAATGTCACTAGTAGCGCCGTCTATTGACTCCCATCGTATACCCGAAGGCTATGCGCCTTTGTTTCGAAAACTTATTAATGTTGTCAAGGACATCGAGGAAGGGGGCCTCATTGTCGAGGAACAAAAGAGGAGGGGTAGAGAACAAAGACTGCCGCGCGACGAAGTGACAATGGTCGTCCTGCATCAATGCACTTTCCCAAACCGTGCACAAATAGGTGCAAATAATAACCGCTTGATCTTATCTTATCTATCGCCGGTGATATGTGGAAGTTCAATCATATCTTCTCTAAGTTGAACTTGAACTGAACTTGCTTCTCAGATCTCACGACGACACTGCAACACTTGAGCACGGCGCATAGCTTCTTGATTATTCGTATTGGACACGGCATTTTGCTAGTCGGCATGACATGCCTGGACTGTGACGCAAGTTCGAACTTAACGCGGCGTGGGCCCCCTGTACGACGAGTTTAGCATATCAAGTTCTCAAGCTTCGAGCCCCACGGCGGCTTACACTGCTGCAATGTAGGATTCACTACTCTCAAACATTCTTTGAGGCCCTCTTATTTAGCGGACAACGAGTGTCATGTACTAGGTGTGGGGAAGAATGCCGTCTTGACATGGTGCACCAATCATGCTGCGGTTCTCATTTCACTGATCTTGCGCCCCTAGTCTTGACACAATTCTGATCTTACGATATAAATCGAAGCTATGACTGGAAAGGCATAGATGGCGATGACGAGGACGCTCGGCCCCAGATAACGTGCATAGTACTTAATACCACGCTGCAGACCAACCATCCAAACGCTGGAGTTTTCATCTCCTCCTAGCTCCCCTATCATGGCCGACTTTGAAGCCTTTCGCAAGCAATTCCAAGGTGACCTCGTCACCCCATCCGACCCGGGCTACGATGAAGCTATTCAACGATGGGCCCGGAATACGTCCAGACCGGCCAAAGTGGTCGCCTTCGTGAAGAACTGCGACGACATCGCTTCAGCCCTTGCCTACGCTCGAGCTGAGGGACTACGTATCGCCGTCCGTGGTGGGGGTCACAATGCAGCTGGAGCGTCATCCTGCGAGGGTGGACTTGTTATTGACCTCTCCAAGTACTTGAACCATGTCCACGTCGATCCTAAAGAGAAGGTGATCCACGTTGAAGGAGGCGCTGTTTGGGAAACCGTGGACAAGGCTGCAATACAGCACCGTTTGGCCACTGTTGGTGGAACGGTTAACCACGTGAGAACGCATTTGAGCTCATAGGCTCATTGGCACTGATGTTTGTTATCTAGACGGGTGTGGGCGGGTATGTCTAGCCAATTCACCATACATGCTTCGGCGCTGATCCTGATGTAGACTTATCACTGGAGGAGGATACGGTTGGCTGAGCGGTGAGCACGGTCTCGCCATTGACAATCTAGTCCAGGTGAATTTTTCCACAGGCCAAATATGTATACGGTTATGTCTAACTCATTTGTGAGGCGACTGTCGTCACTGCTGATGGCACATCCCACGTCGCCAGTGCCACGGAAAACGAAGATTTGTTCTACGGCATTCGTGGGGGCGGCTCAAACTTCGGTATCGTCACTGTATTCACGCTTAAGCTGTATGACCAGCAGCCCACTGTGTTTGCTGGACCGATTGTATTCACTCCGGATAAGTGCGAGCAGGTGGCGTCGGTACTCGCTTCGTGGTGGGAAGGGGCTGGCGAAAAGGAGGGTTTACTTGCTGGCATGTCACCGGCTCCTGACGGAAGTGTGAGTTTTTATCTTATATGCAAGGATCATCGCGACCTATTACTCATATCTTACCCACCGATTCTAGCCCTGCATCACCTTGTTCTTGTTTTTCAATGGGACAGAAGCCATGGGACGGGTGACATTCAAGCCCTTCTTTGATCTGGGTAAGTTCTATCACCAGTGAGGCGTCCCTGTATTTGCAGCTCAATCGTCTCTATCAGAGCCGGTAGTAGACATGTCTAAGGAGATACCGTTCGAAGAGCTCAATAGCATGTTGGTACGCCAATTCAATCGATCCTCATGGTAGCTTATGGACATCCATATCTATAGAATGCGAACGCAGTTCCTGGGCGCAATTACTACATGAAAGGCGCCCTTTTGTCCAAATCACCTCTCGAGGACTTGTCACTTTCGATCCTAACCCGCGTCGTGCAAGCTTCGTCGTCTGGCGAGCTTACCACTTTTGTGGGCCTGGAGTACTTCCCGCATGGCAAGATCAACAGCGTCCCAGCTGATGCGACACCGTATCGTCGTGACCTCACCGGTGGTGTGGCAATCATCGTTAGCTGGGACGACGACACTCCCGAAAAGTCCAAACGTGCTGCTAAAGAGGCTCGTGAGATCGCGAGTCTTATTGGCCCTGAAGGCGAAGGTTATGGGAATTACGGCGACGGCAGCTACGGTGCGTTTTCGGAAGCTTTCGATGTTGATTTCCTTGTGAAGGCACTTATTCAATACTTGGTTGATATACTCCAGGGCCCGACAGCGATGCTTCTTCGATGGAAGGGGCAGTCCCCCCTAGCAAGGCTAAAGCACTCTTTGGCAGTAGCTACGCGAGAATGCAGGCGATCAAAAAGAAATATGACCCGGATATGGTTTTCAACAAGTGGTTTGTGATTGAACCTGCTAACTGATTGCCATCAAGTTGCGACACTGGCGTTAATTGCAGCCAACGGTCCTTGCACCTGTAGTGATATGTTGTATGTGTGGTCCATAGACTGTAAGCTAGTCAAGAATACAAATTTTGAGGTTTCCGGGATTTGTTTTACCGCGAAGGCCAGTCGGATTGCCATGGGCGCCTGTTAAGGATGTGCTGGAACGTTCGCCTCATGTTCTAGTGAGGAAACATCGACGGTGGAAAACAAAGTTGGAAAGGGCGACAAACAACCCGACGTCTCTAGAAAAGTCCTCGAATGTAGCCTCGCTGGCGCAGAATTGTCTCGAAAATGACACTGGAAGAATAAAAAGTACGCACCTCCTTAAGTTTGGTAATCCCCTAAGTCCTGACTTAGCCCTTGACACCAAACACTCATGTTTCCCTATAGCTACAACCCTTACGCTTCGCCGTACTTGTATGGCCCACCGTCTCAAAACCATTCTGATTTAGAATACAGGAGGGCGCTCGCTGAGGAGCAAGCAGCTCGTCAAGCGTACGCCGACGCCTGTCGTGCGCAGGAAGACGCTCGCTCACGCGCAGCTCGGGCACGTCTCGCTCGCCAAGCGTACGATTCGGCGTATGGTGCTCCCCACAGCTCGTATCTCTCCGATGAAGATGAGGAGGTGGATGCACACATAGACTATGGATACGGCAACACGCCTCGAGGGTATGGTTACAACTCTTCACGACAGCGGGCCGAGCAACAAAGGCGGGAGTTCGAGCAGCAGAGGAAAAGAGAGGTCCTCCAGATGGAACGAGCACGTGACGAAAGGTTGTTCGAGGAGAGGAGGAAGCGGTTGCTGGAGGAAGAGCGAGTGAGAATGGCGATGTTGGAGGAAGAGGAGAGGAGGCGGAGGAGGGAGGCAGAAGCGAGGCGGATAAAGGAGCAGGAGAGGATACGGATGCTCGAGGAAGAGCATTTTCGAAGACAACAGCCGGAGTTGTCGCCTTTTGAAGAGCTGTTCGACATGCGTCCTTCGCGATTTGCCTCTAATGAACCGGTACGTATGATTGCATCCTCAATATGCTTTAATCTATCCTAACTGACAATTTGTAGCCTAATAGTCGCAGAGCACGCACAGCGTCCTCTGTACATCGCAATCCTGAGGCCCGTTCATCGAAACAAGCCCCAAACCCAAATCACACAGTGAAGCCTGCGCAAGCTGCGCCCCAATCTCAACGTGTAACTATCTCTTCATCTCGGCCTAGTACCCCCTCTCCCAATAGCCGACAACACACACCTTCACGCTCTCGCGCAGACATCCCCATATCCGTACCTTCGACCCCGCCATCTCCCTCTCGTTCGACGCTACGTCTATCACCCGAACGACATGCCGCAGCCGAGAAGATTCAGAGCTTCTGGCGCAGGCATGGTCCACGCCGTTTAGCACTCAGAACTATCTCAGAACTCAACAATACATTCGACTCGCTCAAGGCCACCTTTTCCCTTCCCTGTACCTTAGAATACCAGGTTACTGTAGCGCAAGGGCCTACCAATTCCGTCATCTCCGTTCCCACCGATGGCTTCCGCGAACCGTCCAATTCCGAGGACATTATGCAGATTGACATCGACTCGCTCCCCAAAATCCCGAAACTTGCGTACACTCCGACGAACACGCCTGTGCACATGTATGAAGAGCAGCTTAGTCGGATTCTGACGCGCCTCGACGACGTACAGAGTGGTGGGGACAAGGAGGTGAGGCGGAAGCGAAGGGAACTGGCGAGGAAGGTGGAGACAGAGGCGGAGAGGATTGAGTGGGTGAAGATGGAGGTTTGGAAGGCTTGGGATGCAAAGCAACATCAGGGAGAAATAAACCACGAGCAGAACGGATCGGCACAATCCCTACAAGAACAGACAATGGAAGAGGGACGGGAGAAGGAGGAGACGGAGAAGCAATGCGATTACAAAGAGTGGGAGAATGAGGACAAACAAATATATGAGAAGCAGGTTACCAACGGGGAGACGAACGATCAGGCTATCACTGCCGAGAAATCGGGAAAGTCGGAGTCGGACGAGCCCCAAGAGGTAGAATTTACGGCTACAAGAACTATGGAAGTCGAACCATCATCCTCTCCAGCGCGACCTGCCTCTGCCCGCACGAACAAAACCGCGACTCAGCCGGAAGCAGAGGTAGAGGTAGATATCGATGCTACGAAAGAGGCCCTCGGCGACACAGTCCACATCGAAGCCCAGCCAGGATTCCCATGCTTTCCCAAAGTACCCGCATCATATACACCCCCCTTTGCCCTCGTTTCTTCCTCTACTCCTTCACTCGCATAGCGAAGTTCATGAATTGGGCAAATGCTGTTGTATTGGAGCCTCCCTTCACATCATTCCACGAACATGTAATTCTTCCTCTGCTTCTTTCTCAACCGTTTGCCCTGTTTCAATTCCATTTATCAGACATGGAAATTCGAGCTTCTAAAGAACCCTGTATTCAGTAGATGTAGTGAATAGATCACCTTGCCAGATGGAATGATAGCGGCGGAATACTAGTCATAATCATTCACCAGACAGGGCTTGAGAAGGTCTGCTTTCCCTTAATTGAATTCGCAGGCCTCACTGTAACTCCTTTCTTTGTTTCGTTTCAAGTTTCAATTCTTCTAATCCGCTGAGAACCAGGTCCCTCGGGTCCATTGTGCAATCGGTGTGAGCGTCTGGGTACTTGGAGACTACTGACTCGTGAACACTATGGTAAGGCTGAACACGCCTTGCTAGGTAACTCTGGATATCTGTCATCGCCGGAGTGTCCAAGTCTCGCGGTGTAGTAATTTCCTGCAATTTCATTTACACAGATAATGAGCCAGTTATCGGTTATAAAAGTACATTTATACGCATATTCCATCCGACTCATGATATCTACTCCAAGGGAGGCGTATCAAGCAACAACATCTTCATTGACGCAGCGTTATACCGGTCGCCGAGTGTCTTATCTGCAGCCTCTGCGAGCTTGCGCACCTCTGCGACCTCGTCATCCGAAAGCTTCAACTTCAGCGCGCCAAGATTCTCATCGAGGTACTTCTTGCTTTTGGTACCAGGGATGGGCACAACGTCCGGGCCTTGGGCGAGGAGCCATGCGAGAGCCACTTGGCCTGCTGTAGCATTATGCTTTGCACCGATCGAGGAAAGGGAGTCAACGACTTTCAGGATCTTCGGGAAGTTCTCGTTTGAGAACCTGTGCAGTGTGTAAACGAAAAAGCTCTCTGTGGGGACCAGATAGAAAAATGATCTAACCTCGGAAGGAACCGTCTCCAGTCGTCAGCTGCGAAATCATCAAGGGATTTCTGCCATGTAAAAACAGTCATAAGTCTCGTGTATACTTCACTATGTCGTCGGAGTTTGTCGTTCACTTACATATCGCCCAGTCAGCAGACCGCGTCCTAAAGGCGAATAAGCGATGACCGTGATACCGAGCTCTCTAGCGGTGCGGAGGACATCGATTTGAGGATCCTCGATATCCAGAGTGAACACCGAGTACTCGACCTGGATGGCCGCGATGGGGTGGACCGCATGTGCACGCCGAATCGCAGTCGCCGAGCACTCGGAAAGTCCTATATAGCGTGTCTTTCCAGCACTATCACAAGAATAGTCAGGACTCAGAGATTGTACGCAGTGGGACGACGTACGCGACAAGTTCAGCCATTGCACCAACTGTCTTCTCAATGGGAACGTTCGGGTCAGGCCTAGATAGAACAGTCATCTCCTCTGTCCCTTGATCTAAAAGGGGGTTCAAACTCACCGGTGCAGATAGTATAAATCGACAAATTCCACTGTTCCATTTATTGATGTCTGATCTTGGATCTTGGAAGTGCAAATGACTCACCTCCTAGACGACTGAGAGATTCATCCATACATTTCTTCACGTACTCGGGCTCCCCATTCACGGGCCGATCAGCCCCCCGTGTAATGCCAAATTTCGTGGCAAGGAAGATATCGTTTCGCTTGCCTGTACTCTTGAACCACTTCCCAAGAAGTACTTCCGAGTCGCCGTACACGTTAGCCGTGTCCCAGTTGGTACAGCCACTGGCATACAGCTCGTCTAAAAACTGGGGTACTATTCCCGTGAGACTTCTGACTGGACTTGTGATATTAGCACGCACCTTGATACGTTCTTCATCAGGTTCAACACTGCCGTAGAACGCAGCGATTCCCATCGCTCCATAACCAATAGCAGTGACGGCATCGTTGCCAATCTTGCGAGTTGGGTGAGACATAGTTTACTTGTACTATATTGATGGGATTTACTGAGTCTTGGGGACTTGAATGTTCGTCCTTAAATACATAGAGCTGGCGGAGTTGCTTGTGATGCACATCAAGTTAATAAGCAGACCAGAGCTCGAGGCCGAGTCGACATTGAACTCGTGTGAGGATCATGTCAAAATAGGTACCTGGGCCATAAGTACATGGAGATGCCATCAATTTATAATGCCACACTCGATGAGTCAATGCAGTAAATACGACAACCTTGAAAAAGAGAGAGATGAGTTCAAGCTGAAAAGCGAAATGTCGGATACGCGCCCATTTGATTTATTTCCTTATACAGTTATGTTTAAATATGGGCGCTTATTTGTATCTACTCGCTTCCTCTTCCTGCCACTACTACTAGTACGTTTCACAGGCTCAGCTAGCGAGGCCAGAAAATTAAAAACGGCGGAAAGGTCGTTATTTATTTTAAATCTTTTGTGGCAACCGACCCTTTGTTTACAGTGAGTAATTACCGATGACCGTAGGTCCTTTCGGTAAGTGGCCAACTTTGTCCGTCCTGTGTCTAACTGTATGAGTAGCTGCAAAATTCCCAGGTATACAGTGCTTCCTACTCAGGAAATACCAGTCAGTTTTGATGCAATGAAGAATCCCATGAACTGACCGATTTTTTCCAGATGGATGGCACATATGTCACGGTGAATATCACCCCGGAATGACAGCGACAAAGCCGACAGTGCTGTTCAAGGCATGTGGCTTCAAGTTGAGGCTTCAATCTCCTACGCGACACGATCGAGTGGAACAAACCCACCGGAAATGAACACAGTTTTAAATTTACACCGATTTCCCGCGCAACATGTTGCCGACGACATGTAGAGTGGCCTGCAGCCACATTTCCATTACGCCTGATGTCTTTCTAGATATGCCATTGTGGCTAGAGTACTATATAATCCCCCCGACATCGAAATGCTTCACCGCCGCACACCATCCATCTCCTCTCGCACGCATCTGCAACAATCATGTCAGGAGAAACATCTCGCGGAAAGAATCTATACACCATGATCTGGCGTAACAATCTCACCGGTGAGATCGATATCGACAATGCTGCTACTTGGATCAAGAACAACACCTCGGAGATATAGTGAGTTGTGTAATCCGCACCACGTACATTCACGATGCTAATAGCCATTATCCGGGCATATAGCAAACTCATGTACGTACAAAATCCATGCTAACATATCTGGCACGACTACGTTTCGCTGACGATGTTCACCAGGGCTTCCTCGACTGTTGGCGATGGGAAATCAACCAACAACGTCACGGGAGATGGGCAAACCCGCGTGTGCAAAATCGTGCACGGTGCTTTAGGACAGGGGTTTACACGGAAGATCACGCACACTTTGGAGCTAGTCAACGACAGCTTGGTGCGCTACACCCTGGAAGACGAAATAAGCGGCAAGGAGGTGAACAATATATTGCGCCAGACCACGTCGCAAAGCAATCCTGGAGACCAAGACTCATTCATGTCCAGGAAGATAGTGCAGCATTTCGATCACATTGTCAACCAAATGATAATGCAGATCCGTCGCAAGTGATCTACCGTCTACAAGTGGCAGCAGCGTGCATAATGTATTTATTCTTGCGACTCATCAGTTCCATTGTATACCCGCTATAATAATCCTCCCTTATTTATCTATCTTGACCCGGTTGGAACTCAATCTACTACTAATCCACACGGCAGAAGCCACAGGGCGGGAATGATAATTTCTTCATATGTCTGACATGATTTCCGGGTCGAGGTCAATCATATAACGACATAATTGGCTGTTTCGCTTCATTGTTCCTTTAGACCTGTTAGGACTTAGCGACGACGGACAATAAATATCGGGATGTAGTTTACCACAGCCCTAGGAATGGCCACACATCATGAGATATAATGTGGCCTCAGCTTTGTATTTTTCAGGTATAAATATGGCATCGGGGCTCAACGTACGCTATCTCGCATTTCGCGTCCCCTCAAACATGGATACTCGTCAAACCTCTCTCATTGCTAGCTTCTCAGAAATCATCGCTGGTTATATATATGCTGTTAGTAAATCTAGCAGTGGCGGCACACCCTACTACAGTTTCCAACTCTCACCGCCACCAAGCCCGGACCCGGGTGAAGATCTCACGGGCGCGGTATCGATCACCGTGGAGGAGGTGGATCAAGAAGGCACCGTTGTAGTAACGGCCTCCGTTGAGTTGGATCAACCTATTGATATAGTCTGGGATGTTGCGCGGCATTCAATGACGAGATTCTGGTGAGTGGAGCTTTCATCCAACGTGCCGGGGTATCATGCTCACCTTTTTGTGTCAGGAATCCAATCGAGTAAGTGTTATATAGCTCACCTCATGGAGTCACGAAGACGTTAACAACTTATTTTTTTTAATTGCAACCAGTCGTGCAGCTATGCTTCGGGAAGTTTCAGGTGTATCTCTACCCCCTCGGGGGTCCCCCATCAAGCTTTTGAAATTTCTTGGAGAGGAAACCGAGCCTATCAATTTATTCGAGACAGCTGATGAGATCTGTAAGGACAACCCATCGGCCCCCCGACAGACGACTATACGATACGGTATAATCAAAGACGGAGAGGATATCCCCGGGGACGACTTCGCCGTGAAAACGACCCAAACCGTGGTTACAGTCAAGAAAGGCTTGACCAAGTACGAAATCGAGGACGTGTATTCTGGGGACAAACTACACGATATGATGCAGACCCTTTACCCGGAGACGGATGACGATCAGTGGGACGCGTTACAGGGATATTTGACACAGTCGGCGGGAGATATGCTCATTAGTATTCGGACGCGAGTGAAGAGGAATCTCGAGCGATCGGCGAACCTCATAGCGTATGGACGTCGCCCCGAGGCTTGAGTATTTCCTTCCCATTCAAGATGTTGAAATCCTCTTGCCCAAGTCTGTATCATCCCTTGTGGTTCGGAACTTCCTTCCAGTTTTGTGATTTCACGTGTGGACTATTATAGTGGCCTCAGGCTTCCGTTGCAATTGAACCTACCCTGCATCCTCATCCAAGTTTCAGTACTCAGGAAAGCCCTATTCATACGTGTCAAGCTCGATAATTCGGAGGGGGACCCTGTTAAAAGTCAGATTATAGTACAGTCAAGGACCCTTCATGTTAGTGTAAGCAACATAAATATCAGTTATTGCCCGTGAGCTGACGTTGACAACGCACCTTTGAAACTTCCACACCTGAGGCATTATACTTTCCGAGTTGCCTGTCACAAAAGAGGAGGCTGAGCATAGGCTGTTGTAGTTCATTTGATTCCTTCGTTTGACTATTTATTGTTCCTTCCCAGATCCCCTGTTCGCATTCGTTTTTGGTCTGATACTGCGGAGCTATAGCATATATTAGCGTTGGGCAAGCAAAATAGGCGAAACAGGTGCATCTTAAAGTACTTACCAGGAACGCCATGTAGTTAACCGGGCGCTTTGAGTGAGATAACGATCTTAGCATCAGATGTTAGACGTTCCGTGCCACTTCAGGCTAAAGAAACCTGCTGAGCCCCAAAAGCTTCGGGAAGTGACTGCTAAAATCGCATGGGGTCGCCTGTCAATTAGGCATCCGATAAGACAGTGTACTAGACTCTGGACTTCCTTTGCACTGTGCCTGTGCCTATCAATGCCCCCTCTTAAGGAGCTAGTACGCTCGGGTCAAGATAGGAACATGACGAGCTGTGAACGCCGCGTGAACTGCCAGTGTGCTCGACGAAAGTCTGGTGCAGCAGAGTATTATGCCGCGGACAGGGAAGACAGCCCAGGCATCCATTCGCCTAGGCAAGTCCAGAATATATAGATTTAGCCGAATCATGATCGGTTGAATGCTTCCTGTATGGCGCGCTCTGCGACACTGGAAGCGGTCCTAAGTATGCATGTAAATGATTCAAACTTTAGATCAAGTACTTTCATGACACTCACGGCAAATAGCGGCAAGATGTCAGTATCCACAAACCTTGGGTAGAACTCTGAACGGACTAATAGAAATTCCATTGGACGAACGATAATCTATATCGGAGAGTGTGTGATCAGTATGTTGGACATAAAGCAGTGATTAGATCATTCAGTCAGACCGGATGAGTGGTCCCGGAACCTGCGTAGCTTCCCTGGCAGACTCTGGCAGATCTCCATTCCAGCGTGAGCATGTAATATTTACGTTGGATGGCTAGAGCAACCACGTGTGAGAAAGTAGGCACAGCTTAGCGATCGAGACACTGTACATGGGTGTCTCAATGACATAGAGCGGAGACTTGTGGGGGTACACTGACGTGTAATTCTTGAACCTAGGTCTCTAATGGAGTCTCGATTACGAGGATTTGAGCTCTGACACGTGTGGGCCGGTATTAATGAGGTAAAAAGCTGATCTAGTTCGTGAATCCTGACCTTCATGGGAACATTTGAGCGCAAAAAGCCAAGACACGACGGTAATGAAGCGATAACCTACCGAGAGAGTGGAGTTAGATATCGTCTGTGCAGGCCCGGACTCGACTCACCGCTGTAGACGTTGGTCTTTGGCCTCACGGAAAGCTCGATCCTCAGTTCCGTGATGCTATCCTTGGCTACTTGTCACAAGGAGTGGGTATAGAACATTCCGCTCCCGGCTCCAACGCTAACTCACCAATCATTGACAAAAAGCTAAGCCTATACTAGGAGGTCTTCCACGAGTGTCGGCGTCGTGTTAGAGATTATGTCAGTTGGCCGATGACACATATTCCAGCCTTAAACTTCTTCAACGGAGATATGTGGTTGATGTTTGAACATACGTTTTATAGGGTGGACAGTAGCCGAATAGAAAGAAGCAAGTAGCCGGGGCGGCAGTGCGGCGGCTGGGCACTTCGTCCGTACGATCGGCGTATTGTTCTTGGGAGTGCGCTGATCTGAGGTGGTCGGAGGAGCTGAAAACTACCCTGCTTAGTCTTCGGCATGGCGGTCTAGGTCATAGTGGGTGACATGTACCGGAGAGCCGTGCGTTAGCTTATCGTTTTATGGTATCCGGGGTCCTGGTCCCGTATTTTGTGTCTGCACACGCCCACAAAAGTGATAAATTGCTGTGTGCCTGACTCGTGGTTCGTATATCGCACCGTGCCTCACTTGCATTAATATGAAGAATATTCTTCCTTATCATGAGGCTATCCACGGGTTTCTCAACGAAATTACAAGGCAGGACGAGCACGTATGCAAGCAGGAAAGGTAGTACTAGGATCCGCACATGTCTTGTGCTTGTTCCCGAGTTGTGACTGCATTCTTTTGTGTACGATTTCCCCCTGAAATTACGTACAGGCTCCACATCGTACCTTGGGCAGGGTATATAAGCCCATGACCATCCTCTAGTCGTTTTAATTTCTTGTCCCCGAATCTCGTTTACCTAGGTGAGTTCCGGCCGTCTGTTCACATCACCCGAGCATGCTCGTGCTCAATTCCCTATCTAAAGGCCAGAAAATATCGTTATGACACGACGCTGCACATGAACAAGCTATATAATACTCGTCGACTTTTGGGCACATCTAATCTAATCAGAGTATATGCGCTTGGACGGACCCTTGACACTAGGATTAGCCAGATCTGGCCCTGTGAATCGATCAAAGCGTCGGCAGGTCGATTGGAGCGAGTGACGAACGAGGAACTCATTTTACGGAGGGCGTCCGATTGCGAAGGGGCCGAGCGATAATCATCAATCCTCGAATTTGTAGACGGCAGTCTCATATCATCAGCAGCACACTCATCCTGTCCTCTTAGTCCCTACTCTATCCCCCCGTCAGCGGACAACACTCATCTCAACATGTCTCGTCTCTCTGTACCACCCTCTTCTTCTCGTGCCCACACAGAAGATACCCCCAAAGCCAGATCTCCCTCTCCAGCCGCAACAATAGGGAAAGGTGTAGTGTTAAACGGAAGGCCACACGATGCGAAATCACCCGCACCCTTGACACCAACACGCAATGCATCAGTCGCACCTTCGCAATCGCCAGCACCCCAATCTGACGTAGAGGAGGAGGAACAGGTACTGTCCGATCTCTGTGATTTTTCCTCCTCATTCACTCATCAGTGTTTCTAACATGCCTGCTGCCTCATATCCAAATGTTTTGTGTACGTCTCTATGTACATTCAATCATCTCTTTCGACGGCCCTTCGTTGTAATTGCGCACCGTCCCGTATAACCCCAGACCGATGAATCCACCACGATCGATATGGAGACGTTCAATCAAATTTTGGAATTAGACGAAGATGATACACGCGATTTCTCGACAGAAATGGTGTGGGCATACTTCTCACAGGCGGACACTACATTTGGAGACATGGATGACGCTTTGTACGTCCTCGTTACGTATTTCATCAATCACTTTCCCCACTAATTGCGTCGATCCATTCATAGTAAATCCAAAGATCTTTTGAAGCTCTCAAATCTAGGACACTTTCTCAAGGGATCTTCCGCTGCACTAGGAGTGACAAAGGTGCAAGCGTCGTGCGAGCAGATCCAGCACTATGGCAAGCTGTGGGATGAGACGGCGAAGAAGGAACTCACTGAGGTGACGGCGCTGGAGAAGATCGAGCCATTACTGAAGCGAGTGAAGAAGGAGTACGTGGACGCCGAGGCCTGGCTGAAGGATTGGTATAAGGACCAAAATATCACTGGCCCACCTGACGCATAAATCCACCACACACACTTCACGCGTGTACGCGTGTCCGTAGGCCTTCTCGTCGCTCGTTTATCGGAGAAGTTTTTGCTATCGAGGTGCGAAACGAGGCGGAGGTCGTGCCGGCGGAGGTCAGGGCACGCTTCGGACGCAATCCCTAGAGAAGAGCGAGATTCGCGCCACGAGGCGTGGGCCTGATCTCTGTCGACCGGATGGGTGCAACGAAAGGAAAAAAAAAGCTATGTTAAAAACCTGGAAAAATCACCATGCATTTTGCGATTTCTGCATGATTCGTCCATGTCCTTCTCAAATTTATGTTTTATAGGCATTCTCCCGAATTCTCTACCACTACCATTTAGTCGCCTAACTTATGCATAGCTGTTTCTACCCCTCTTCCATGGCCGGAATGTATCTGGACTCTATTGATTTTGATTGTCACGCATACAAAGGAGTTCAAGTGTCGCTTGAAGATGCGCTTCTATGATCATAAAGCGTTCAAGGTATCCCCTTTGCAGTTGCGTGCTCTGGTAGCGGCTTTGGACACACCATAGCTGCGGATAAGAAGTAGATGATCTGTTGTGATACATGTAAGTACACAGGGAAACTGGTCCTCCATAATGATCTTCAAATTAGTGGGAGTCACTAGAAAGATGAGCATTCAATGATGGTAGGTGCACCAAGCAGACAATAACGGTCTAGTACTCACTATCTGTTCGGTATGACTGTAAAATCTCCTGGGTACGCTGTAAACGAATGTGCGCCGTTTACGCCGGCGTTGATTCTCGAAAATGAGCTCCGTAGACAGAATCTCTCTTCACGTAGTAAAATATTCTGGTATGCAGCTGCCGGGGAACCGGGACGAGTATAAATCAAGTGGATCTATAGATACAGGCATGGAAGTGTTAGCAAAGTATCGAACTCGACTTGTTCCGTTGCTCCGCACTCACCACGTCTAACCCTGTAAAGATTCAGCCCTCTCCTTCAAACCCACAGCCATACCGATAAACCCCGCCTCCAGGTCCTTCTTCACGAACCATTTGACCAAATATGCCGCAGGCCCGTTGAACGTCTCTAATGTCTCATACTTCGTCTTCCTACTCCCCTCCCCATCGTCCACGACCGTTAACCACTGCCACCTCTCGGTCGTCATCAACCAGCTCGGCATGCAATTCACCCACGCGATGCGATGGGTCTCCTCGTCGAGGTGATGGATACGTAGGTGTGTGGTGTTGAAAGCGAAAGGTGACTCCGACGGCGAGCTGAGAGAGGGTGGGGTGTTGACTTTGAGGAAGAGGAAGGTGTCTTTGGTGGGGGTTTGTGAATTCAGAGGGGAGGTGTCGTTAGCGGAGGAGACGACGACTTGGGAACGTCTGTGAGTGATTCAAGGTCGAGGTTAGCACTAAATTGGAGATGCCAAGTGCGCAGTGAATCGTGGAGTGCCCACCACTCACACGAAAGGATTCCTGCATACGGACAAATGTGCTGAGTACAGATGGTATTAAGCCAGATAGGTTGGGCACTCACCATTCAGGATACGATGGAAAGTCGAGGAGGACCTGCCAGACCTTCTCGATTGGCGAATCTATCTCGACCGACGTGGTTAGTGCAAGGACGGCTTTACTTGCCTCAGGAATAAGGGGCAGTTCGGTACTGCTCATGATGAATATAGACAAGACACAATATTGACCCGTGAGGTAGGACGAGGCGTGTTGGGCTGCGTTATAAATTCCAGGTGAACGGTGTTGAACACTGTGACATGTTCCAGAAAGTTCAATGCGAAACGAGCGCCGCTGGTGCTCAAACAACACACGACCACGACCACGACCACGACCACGACGACCACGACGGTGGAAGAAATAAATCCTCCTCCTCCTCGGATGAATTATGCCATGAAACAATAATTAGGTATAGTAGGTATGTCCAAAACAAGAAAAAACCGCAGCCATATACAATTTCCTGGTTTAGCCCCCGGAGCACAGTAAGTACCGGAAGAGCTTGGGAACGCTGCAATAAATTCGTTATTTCTTACGCAGTTCATATTCGGGAGCCCAGAGCAAATATCATTCATGTACGTTGTGTGCAGGGGACTCGTTGCGGTATCGGCTGTGACTATTCCGTCACCGAACCACACAATTGCAACACAACGGGAGCACACACCAATACCAAGCAATCTTGACATGGTATGTCCGCGACTCTATGCAAGGCAGTTTGATTATTTCTTACGCTATCCCCATAAGCGATTTCGGAAGTCTGTGGTTAGCACCATCTTCTTCAATCCCGCCGGTAGTGGACTTCACACCCTGTATTCTGGGTTCAGCTTCCGGTGCACCGTGAAGATCACGCCATCTGTGGTGTGGCGATATTGACAAACCGCACAATGGTACATCCGAAGCTAGAATTTTTGTTGGGAAATGTTCGATCTTCTCCGGAAAAGGCTGAGTTGTACCAGAACCGGAGCTTGATGCGGGAAGAAGTCAACAGCTTGGGATACTGGGCTTGGGATAAAGATGCCAGAATGGGGCCTGTAGTTTCAAATGGCATCCGGGTGACTGGGAAACCTTCGAGGTACTCGTAAGGCGTTCCGTCTCCCTGGTCACCCGCGGTGTTGGGGTCACGCGAGGGGGGCCAAGTGGAAAGTTTAAACTTGCTGTTCTTGACTTGTACATTATAACCCGACACTGGCAGGTCAACGAGAAACACAAATACAGGTATCATTAGCATTTTACCCATTGATTCAGACATAGTACTTACGTCTGGAATATGTCTTCCTCCAGAAAGAACCAATGTTAACTGCCATGGAAGACATTGATGTCCTGCGGAACGTGAGATGTCACCTGTTCTCACGACCACTGCATTGCATGATGCATCCGCAGTGGGGGATTAGGAGTCGCCTCAACATGTAGGTCTACATAATCTCATGCCAAGCACTCGAGGCTTTCGAGTGTCTTGGTATGAGACCATGTATGGCTTGTATAGCGTCCGGTTACTCCCTAGTGCACTGCATTGGTGCGTCCATCTCCGACTGATTATGATCGAAGGCACCACCGAAAGCAACGTATCCTGGATGCTTGACATCCTTGTCGGTCTGATCCGTTTCGCACAGGAAACCTTGGTCCGCTGGGCAGAGGCATAATCGTCTATGAATTCACAGAGACCGGGAAGCTCCACATCTGTCATTCAAGTGCATGTGGAAAGATTTACACGCATAAGCCTAACCTCGGATGCGGTTTTTGCAGGTATTCTGTCCTCATCTATCGTCCGCAGCCATTTCGTAACTTATTGTTCTTGGCGTTTTCTAGGTATAAATGACTTCGCGGCCGCCCCTGAAAATTTCAGCACACTTGTACCTCAAGTGACCTTGCAGTAACACTCTCTAGTTTGATCTTGACTTCGTTATGCGTCTCACCGTCGCCTCTGTTGTTCTTGCTCTCGCTCTCGCTGGTTCTGCTCTACCGGTTGCGCCGGAAGGTCAGTCATCCTAGATGGTAAGAATTCCTCGACTGATCCCTTTTCCGATACGGCAGCCCGCTCCAACGTCGTGTCCCACGTATCCCCCATCGGTCAGAACAAGGTCGATGTTATTGCTCCCCGCGAAGGTAAAAGCTTCAACCTCAGTGTTGTGTATTCCTTTATTAATGAGTGCGTTAATTAGCCCGCCACGGCGATGACCGCGGACGATCAGGTTCTCGTGACCGTCGCAGTTTGATCGCTCGGGAAGGTGAGTCTTCAACTGCCTAAGACAATGGTTTTATTCTTAGTATATGGAATTAGCTCGCCATGGCTCTAACTCCCGCGAACGCTCTCGAGACCGTCGTACACTGGTTACTCGTGAGGGTAAATATCAGACACCTTGATTAAGCTCGAATGAATGCTTATCAGCTTCTTCAGCCCGCCATGGCTCAAACTCCCGCGAACGCTCCCGAGACCGTCGTACTCTGGTAGCTCGTGAGGGTAAGTATTGGAAATTTTGATTACACGCAAGATGAATACTTACCAGATTTTTCAGCCCGCCATGGCTCCAACTCTCGAGAGCGCTCCCGAGACCGTCGTACTTTGGTAGCTCGTGAAGGTAAATACCGGACACCTTGATTACACGCCAATGAATGCTTACCGGATTCTTAAGCTCGCCATGGCTCCAACTCCCGTGAACGCTCCCGGGACCGTCGTACTCTTGTTGCTCGTGAGGGTAAATATCGTACACCTTGATTACATGCGAATGGATGCTTACCAGATTTTTCAGCCCGCCATGGCTCCAACTCTCGAGAGCGCTCCCGAGACCGTCGTACTTTGGTAGCTCGTGAAGGTAAATACCGGACACCTTGATTACACGCCAATGAATGCTTACCGGATTCTTAAGCTCGCCATGGCTCCAACTCCCGTGAACGCTCCCGGGACCGTCGTACTCTTGTTGCTCGTGAGGGTAAATATCGTACACCTTAATTACATGCGAATGGATGCTTACCGGCTTCTTCAGCCCGCCATGGCTCCAACTCACGCGAACGTTCCCGTGACCGTCGTACTCTGGTCACTCGTGAGGGTAATTACTGTACACCTTGAGTACGCTAGAATGAATGCTTATCAGCTTCTTCAGCCCGTCATGGCTCAAACTCCCGAGAACGCTCTCGAGACCGTCGTACTCTAGTAGCTCGTGAGGGTAAGTATCGGACATCTTGATTACGCGCGGGTGAATGCTTACCAGATTCTTAAGCCCGCCATGGCTCCAACTCCCGCGAACGCTCCCGGGACCGTCGCACTCTAGTTACTCGTGAGGGTAAGTGCAGGACACCTTGATTACATGCGAGTGGGTGCTTATCGGCTTCTTCAGCCCGCCATGGCTCCAACTCGCGCGAACGCTCTCGAGATCGTCGTACTCTTGTTACTCGTGAGGGTAAATATTAAACATCTTGATCACATGCGAATGAGTGCTTACTGATCTTTTTAGCCCGCCATGGCTCCAACTCCCGTGAACGCTCCCGTGACCGTCGTACTCTGGTCACTCGTGAGGGTAATTACTGTACACCTTGAGTACGCTAGAATGAATGCTTATCAACTTCTTCAGCCCGTCATGGCTCAAACTCCCGAGAACGCTCTCGAGACCGTCGTACTCTGGTAGCTCGTGAGGGTAAGTATCGGACATCTTGATTACACGCGGGTGAATGCTTACCAGATTCTTAAGCCCGCCATGGCTCCAACTCCCGCGAACGCTCCCGGGACCGTCGCACTCTAGTTACTCGTGAGGGTAAGTGCAGGACACCTTGATTACATGCGAGTGGGTGCTTATCGGCTTCTTCAGCCCGCCATGGCTCCAACTCCCGTGAACGCTCCCGAGACCGTCGCACTGTGGTAGCTCGTGAGGGTAAATACTGTACACCTTGATTATACGCGAATGAATACTTATCGAATTTTTCAGCCCGCCATGGGTCCAACTCCCGCGAACGCTCCCGAGACCGTCGTACTCTGGTTACTCGTGAGGGTAAATATTGTACACCTTAATTACACGCGAACGCATGCTTACCGGCTTCTTCAGCTCGCCATGGCTCCAACTCCCGCGAACGCTCCCGAGACCGTCGCAGTCTGGTAGCTCGTGAGGGTAAGTTTGTAATCTTGTGGTGAAAGGTGCTACAGGCTCTGATCTCTCCTTTCGAGTAGCTCGTCATGGAGATGATGACCGCGGCAGATCTCGCGACCGCGATACCGCCACCCTTGCAACCAGTAATGGCGAGTATTAAAATGCTTTTGGAGGCTACGTAGCTGACTTGACTTTCCATTAGCCCGTCACGGAAGTAACGAACGAACCGAGTCCCGCGGACGTCGCTCCCTGGTCGCTCGCGAAGGTATGATTTCGCCAATCCTCCGTATATTTTCTTCATTTACCGATCCTCATGCTTGCTAGCTCGTCACGGCTCTCGCTCTGGCTCCCGCGACCGCCGCAGCTTGGATGACCTCCTCTAAATAACGGCTCTTTCTTTGATTCGGACACGGAAAGACTGGTATTTCCTGTTATGAACGGATTTGTGGATGGAAATTGGGGGAAAGGGTCTTGCGACTGGTCTCGTGAGCTGACACGTCTCCCAACGTTTTTTCACGGCTTCCTTAGGAACTCTCTATCAAAACGAAAAGAAAAGGACAAAAAAACGATGGATTGTTGTTTCTTGTATCTAGTAGTAGCTCCGAGATCGAGTCTCGATGATTGAACACGTTCGGCCTTTGTAGCTGTACTGTTTTGGTTTAGCACTGTAAACAGACTCTGTCTGGTAACAGTACGTCTGAATTTGATGATGTATACCTTGCGAAATCGTTCATGAGTAAACAGTCCGGTATGCATTACCTTCCCCGTGTAGGAGCTGTTTCGAACGATTTATTTAAATAATGCTTGGGGTCCGCTTGTCCAGTTTGACGTTTGTCTTCGAACTACAACTTCAACTTGTCTCGACTACGTGGTATTTATATCCTGTAGTACTATGCCCGGTGCATGTTACCGGTATAAAGAACTTGGCATTTGATTATCGGAAGATGAGACGAGATAGCTCACAAATCACATTATGATATGCCATTGAGCGGGATATCGGACCTGGCTGAGGAGGGATGGCTTACAGATCCACGGAGTACCTAGGTATATTGATATACTGCGAGCATGGCCACTCCCGGATCGGGTTTAATCTGATTTTCGCAAGGTCACAGTCGGCCGGTGAGAAAAATAGAGTGCAATAAGAGGGGCATAACGTACCGTGGAAAGCATCAACAGAAGCTTCACCTTTTGAATATATGGTGACAAAGCCTAGAGCCCAGCGTGGTGTGTCAATGCGGCACAAAGATTATTGAGGCCCGTGCGACTACGATTTGGCCCTAATCAACCGTCTCTAACTTGAAAGTGCCAGCATATCATGCTGAAAATGTATGATATAAGTTATCCGAAGAGCTTGGCAGTATAGTTTTGTGATGATATCAGGACCGGCTTCTTGACTGCGCAGTGATGTATATATGGTCGCGCGTCTAGTATTGGCATGTCAGACGTGAGGAGATAACAGTTTGATAGAAATAATACATGTTGGTCGTTGCGTGTGGTGATTGAGAAATCATCAGAACAGAGATGCCGGGACTCGAAGATAAGTAGGCTGCCAGTGCGCTGAGAGTCGAGGCACGGAGAGTGCTAGCCGTTGAGACCCCGCTGGAATTGAAGGACATGTAGGAGGAGAACTATGGCCGTCACGTCTGTAGTATAGTATCGAGGAAGGAAACTCCATGCGCAGCCTGCCAGTGTGTAGTCACAGCCGCAGCACCAGTTCGGCGACCTCCCGTATATACAAGGTTGAGTATAAGCACGTTATTCGCTCAAATTGTTGGAGATGTCGACTACTATGATCAAGCAGAAATTGTAAAGTCCGAGACTGAGTCTGAGGTGACTTCCGCCGTTGGCTAAAACAGGCCCAAGTGCGCACTAGGCGCTTAGATGATGGGCGAGCAAAATCTTATCAGTACCGTTTCTCGAGATCAAGATTCATCTCGATCATCGACCTGGACGATTCCCCGAAAAGGAAGTCCTTTCTTTCTCCTTCTCCCACAGTGTCAGCACATCCAAGATGGTTTCCTCAGCTCTCATTCTGCAAAGAGAACATGGGTCTCATCCGAGACTTCTCGAACAGGCTTGGAACATCATCGCGGGTACAGAGTGGCCTAAAGGGGGATCTGTGCTAGCCTAATCAGGGATTTGTTCTGTTGATTAGCCTACATCCTCCTATCGTGTGAGCTGCTTGTCCTTACATGCGCATCATAAAGGCCTGGCTAATGACGCCTCCAGGATTCG
The DNA here is from genome assembly GCA_001913855.2 of Hermanssonia centrifuga. Taxonomy (NCBI): domain Eukaryota; kingdom Fungi; phylum Basidiomycota; class Agaricomycetes; order Polyporales; family Meruliaceae; genus Hermanssonia; species Hermanssonia centrifuga. The sequence continues at coordinate 37,900 of MLYV02000678.1, read as the reverse complement.
TACATAAAGCGTAAGGGTCTCTCACGAGCCGCTTGGTAGCAACGGCCATGTTTAACATGAAGATACTCCTCGCCGGCGTTATCTCCCTACTCGCAGCATCGACCTCGGTCCTCGCCACGGACGATGTCATTACCGTCGACTGGCAAACCGATGTCCTGTTCATAGGGGCCTGGCAAGAGACACTGGACAGCCCATGCGGGGCTTCAGATATCTTCACATCGACGGTGAACGCTAGCGTTATCGTGCCGTTCTCTGGTACGTTTTCGTTCGACGCCCGCTTGTATTTGTAATGAATCCCGTGTACTGTGATAGGCAACGTAGTTGTCGTTGATGGTATGCAGAACAACGCCAGTGGAACGCTGTTGGTTGCCATCGACGACGAAGAGCCATTTGAACAAGAACTGTTCTCGGAGGATGTCAAATGCGCGAATTTCTTCACATATGAGCTCGGAAACGGCACACACACGATGTCTCTTACTTTAATCGGTGCTTCAGTTGATGTGAACGAGGGAACTGCTCCCCAGCCTGTGTTGCATCTAACAAACATCACGTACGTCATCACACGAGTCCTAACAGTGTTCCTAAAGGTCTAATCTTACCATTTTACCGTAGATATTACGTCCCTCTCGCAGCCCATTCTGCTAGTTCTGCCGGCACCGAGACATCTACTCCCGTGCCGACGATATCACCATCACGGAAAGTAAAGGTCGGCGCCATCGTTGGAGCAGTTCTGAGCTGCGTGGTGGGCGTCATCCTCCTCGGCGGCGTCATACTCTTTCTATACCGTCGCCGAACAAAAGGTAAGCGACCGTCTCTTGAAATAGCCACTATCACCTTTCTGACCTATCGTCTCCCTTGTCGTTGCAGGCCGCCATGCCTTTGATCCCAGGGCCAACATCATTGCATCCGCTACAGAGATGTCGCCGCGTTCGCCCACTACGCCAAACACTGCTACGAAGCTGCAGCCCTACGCCCGTATGGAGGAAGATTACGATGTCAAGACACCTCATCTAGATGTCCTGCCGCCACGGTACACTCCATCTTCTGGTGAACTACGCGCTCGTTCGCGTTCTCCCATGCCTGATCGGAAGCCCATGCCCTAAGAGAAGAAAGACGGAGAGTTTTGACTAATAACAGTTGTGATCCCGTTGGCGTTTAAGGACATATGGGGGATCCAGAGGCGGAGAACTATGACCGTCATGTATGTAATATAGTATCAGGAAATATCAGCAAAGTTAAATGTAAGTTTATTATTCACTGGAGTTGTTGGAGGTAGTGAGATAGCCGCCTCCGTCGGATTCCCGCCGTTGGCTAAAACAGGTCGAGGTGCGCATCATTTCTTGAGAGATCGACTTGACAATTCCCTAAACGGAAGTCCTTTCTTTGTTCTTCACCTGCAACTTACGCACACCTACATCCAGGATCGTTTCATCAGCTTTCGTTCTGCAAAACAAACATGGGTCTCATCCGAAACTTCTCCAACAGCGCTTGGAACATCACCGCGGGTCCAGAGTAACCCAAAGGGGATCTGCGCTAGTCTAATCAAGGATATGTTCAGTTGTGTGATGGAGCGATATCCTCCTATTGTGCGAGCTGCCTGTCCTTACTGCCGCATCATAAAAGCCTGGCTAACGGCGCCATCAGGATTTTCACATAAAGCGCAAGGGCTTCTCACGGGTCTCTTGGTAGCAACGGGCATGTCCAAGATGCTCCTCGCCGGCGTCGTCTCGCTACTCGCAGCATCGACCTCGGTCCTCGCCTTGGATAATGTCGTTGCCGTCGACTTGCAATCCGATGTCCTATACCTACCGAGCGCGCTGGACTGGCAGTCGACGGTGGACAGCCCATGCGGGACTCCCGATTACTTCACATCGGTGGTGAACTCTACGCTTATCGTGTCGTTCATTGGTACGCTCTTGTTCAACGCCCACTTACACCTGCGTGAATTTTGGGCTCTGTGATAGGCAACGAAGTCGTTGTTGACGGTATGCAGAACAACGCCAGTGGATTGCTGATGGTTGTCATCGACGATGAAGAGCCATTCATAAAAGACCTATTCTCGGAGGATGTCACATGCGGGAATTTCTTCACTTATGAGCTCGGAAACGGCACACACGCAATGTCTCTTACCTTGCGTGGTGCTTCAGTCACTGGGGACGAGGGAAATACCACCCAGCCTGTGTTGCATCTAACAAGTATCACGTACGTCATCACACGACTCCTGATAGCGTTCCTCCACGTCTAATCTTATCATTTTGCCACAGATACTCTATTCCTCTCGCAGACGATGCTGCGATATCAACGTCACGGAAAGTGAAGGTCGGTGCTATTGTTGGAGCAGTTGTGAGCAGCGTAGTGGGTGTTATCCTCCTCGGCGGCGTCATCTTTCTGTACCGTCGCCGAACGAAAGGTACGCATTTCTTAAAATAGCCACTATCACCTTTCTGACCTATCGTCTCCCTTGCTGTTGCAGGCCGTCATGCCTTTGATCCCAGGGCCAACAGTATTGTATCCGCTACAGAGATGTCGCCGCGTTCGCCCACTACACCAAAGACCGCTACGAAGCTGCAGCCCTACGCCCGTATGGAGGACGATTACGATGTCAAGACACCTCATCTAGATGTCCTGCCGCCACGGTATACTCCCTCGTCGGGTGGACTACGCGCTCGTTCGCGTTCTCCCATGCCTGATCGGAAGGCCATGCCCTAAGGGGAGAAACATGGAGAGTGCTGTCACGGTGAGATGCCGCTGGTATGTATGCAGTATAGTTTTGAGGCATGAAAGCCCGTCTGCCAGTGTATGTTATAGGCATAGCCGCAGCACAAGTCGGGCGGTCTCTAATATACAATGTTGTATGTAAGCATGTTATCCGCTCAAGTTATAGGAGGTAGAGAGATAGCGCACCGAACAACTCGGACTCCCCGCCATTGAGCTTAAAACGGGTCCAAGTGCGCATCATTTCCTCGATCATCGACCGGGCAACTCCCTCAAATAGAAATTCCTTCTTTCTCCTTCTCCCATGCAATTCAGCACATACACAACGGTTTCCTCAGCTCTCGTTCTGAAAAGCAGACATGGGCCTTATCCGAACTTTTCCGAACAGCGCTTGTAACATCAGCGCAGGTCCAGAGTGGCCGAAAGGCGGACTTGCGCTAGTCTAATCAAGGATATGTTCAGTTGTATGATGCAAACAGATGTCCCTTACAGGTGCATCGTAAAGTTCTGGCTAACGGCGCCATCAGGATTCTCACATAAAGCGTAAGGATTTCTCACGGGCCTCTTGGTACCAACGGCCATGTCCAAGATGCTCCTCGCCGGCGTCGTCTCGCTACTCGCAGCATCGACCTCGGTCCTCGCCGTGGACAGTGTCACTGCCGTCGACTGGCAAACCGATGTCCTATTCTTGCCGAGCCTGAACTGGAAGTCGACGGTGGACAGCCCATGCGGGACTCCCGATTACTACACGTCGACGGTGAACTCCACCGTTATCGTGCCGTTCATTGGTACGTTCTTTTTCTAAGACTTACTTACACCTCTTTGAATTTTGGGTTCTGCGATAGGCAACAAAGTCGTTGTTGATGGTATGCAGAACAACGCAAGTGGAGTGCTGTTGGTTGCCGTCGACGATGAAGAGCCATTCACACAAAACCTGTTCTCGGAGGATGTCAGATGCGGGAATTTGTTCACTTATGAGCTCGGAAACGGCACGCACACGATGTCTCTTACCTTGCGTGGTGCTACAGTCACTGGGAACGAGGGAAATACCACCCAGCCTGTGTTGCATCTAACAAGCATCACGTATGTCATCACACGAGTCCTAACAGTGTTCCTCCAGGCCTAATCTTACCATTTTACCGTAGATACTACGTCCCTCTCGCAGACAATTCTGAGAGTTCAGCTGGCACCGAGACAGCTACTTCCGTGCCGACGATATCACCATCACGGAAAGTTCACGTCGACGCTATTGTTGGAGCAGTTGTCGGCTGCGTTGTGGGTGTTATCCTCCTCGGCGGGGTGATCTTCTTTGTTCACCGCCGCCGAACAAAAGGTAGTAAGTGGCTTCCTAAAAATAGCCACTAACATATTCTGACATATCATCTTGCCGTTACAGGTCGCCATGTGTTTGATCCTAGGGCCAACAGCACTGCAAACACCACAGAGATATCGTCGCGTTCGCTCGCTACGCCAGGCGCTGCTACGAAGCTGCCTCCCTACGCTCGTATGGAGGACGATTACGATGACAAGAAGCCTCAGTTGGATGTTCCGTCGCTACGGTATACTCCCTCGTCGGATGGATTGCGCGCCCGTTCGCGTTCTCCCATGCCTGATCGGAAGAGCATGCCCTGAGGGGGATGCTTGTGCGAGCTCGATAGTCGACGTGACACTATCATCTACGCCATCAGTAGTCTTCCAGACTTGCTGGTGCGTCAGAGTTGTAATGGCCACGTCAGGTCCAATCGTTCACTAGGTTCAACCTTGGCATGGTATATTTTCTCTCATTGATGTCGTCCTCCTTTTTCATCCAACTTGCTAAATCTTTCTGCTACGCGTTTGCTTCACAACTGTACCTTTTAGCTTTTTATAACGTGTATCCCTGGCAGCGTTGTCAATTGTGTGTTCCAATAGTTGTAGTTTGTCACACTTACACATGTACAACATTAGCTTGTCGCATTTTCTTTGCATCAGTACTTCAGCCTGAGACCACTTTGCGATGGTTTTTTCTTGCGATCTTACACATACATACAGTGATTATACATCCTTTACTTCCTTCAGGTCGTCCTCGGATATGTCTCCTTTTAGTACTTGGCGGTCTCTACTGCCTGTGTTGGCTAATGGTCCCTTGTAATGCCGTCGTCCACTGTTCGCATTGTGAGCACTCGCGTGAAGGGAGATGCAATTCCACTTACCCCAGGAAGTACCATACCCTAAGGCGGATAACACTGAGTTAGTTGCCATACTCTACACTAGAATTGTAAAGCTTACATCGACAATATCACCACTCCACCAGTAATCAACTATTACAGTTAATAAGTGTGTAAAAGCAATGCCGTTAGAGACGAGAGAGACTCACAGAGGCGTAGTTCATGTTGCTTTTGTCTACAGGCAAGTAGTTTGGCATGCTGAACAGCACAGACACGAAGAGCGTCCAGAGGATGCAGTTGATATTTACCACCCAACCAAGCATGCCGTCACCCATATAGAATGGCCCAGGCTTGAAATTCACCTCAGGGTGGTTCTGATATATCCGCCGTCTATGCACATCGCGAGTCAGTCCTGGATCTGAAAGGAAACAGATGAAAAATACAACAAAAGTAGGCTCACAAAAATATCGGCACAATATACGATAGATCAAACGCCATGGCGGTCATCGCGAAGATCGCGTTGGCAGCGACCGGGCTAGCCAGGTCCAGCAAGCCGGGAAGGATACTGAACAGAGTCGTGAACCAGATCGCGCGGATGGGTGTTTTGGTGCGTGTGCTGACCTGGCCAAAGTATCCGCGGTCGGGGAGACCGTTGTCGCGGCTGAAGGCGTAGACAGTGCGGGATCCCGCCTGGAGACCTGTTTGGCAGACGAAGAAGGCGGTAAGGCAGACTAGTGACTAGATGATATAAGTTGATGAGAAGTTGTCAAATACATCTGATGAAGAGCGAAGGTTGCAGAAGGGATCTCGGTACATACCCATAAGAAAAGAGCACCAGGTTTCCCCAAACGGAGAACCAAGATCTATCGCAAAGCGAATGAGACGGTCGTTTACTGACTGATTAAATGAGCACTTACTTCGAGGAAGGCAGAGTCTGAAGGACCTGGTAGGTTTTCCCTTTTGAAAAGTTGGTCAGCCAACCGGTTTGGACTCGAAGATGGCTACACACAAAGGTCCAGAACACAGCACCATAACGATATTGAGGAGCCAGCCAAGGAGACCAGTACCGATAACTGTGGAGAAACCATAGTGAGCATGATGGGGGTTCGTTAGCGACATTATACGTACCGGCTATGAATATGGCAGAAGGCGCTATTTGAAGATCAACAGATTAAACAGGGAATGCAGACGTGAACAATGTATATGGGCTACATACCAGAGTAAGCTGCACGCCTGACTTCCTCTCTGTAAAGGACCTCTCAGTTATGGTACACGGCAACGTTCACAGTGACTTACGAAATATGAGCGGTCGCATCATAATCCTGCTGTATGTAAGACAACCGCAATTCACGTCATGTTACGGACTCACTGTCATCTACCGACGGAAATAACGGTTACCCACAAGATTCAATTCCTAAAAGCGTGATCCCTTACCGTCCACTGGACACTCAAGAGCCCAAAGAGAAACGCGATACCGGCATTCCATCCGCCAGTTCCGTTGACTATACCTTCAGATCCAAAGACGTACGACGCGGTATGCATCTCAGACCTTGGTGTTGTCGCAAGTAGAGTGACGATGATGACTAGATGATACCACGCATAGATGAGTAGTGTTGGCAGTAGGATGAGAATAAAAGTCAACGCACGCAATGTTGTCCCGATATTGACAAAGACAAACCCGCTAGTAAGCCGCGAGAGCCATTTTGTAGCAAGACAGTTCTAATCGGTCGCCATTATCAATAAAATCGAATTGTGAGTAGGGGGGACGACTTACGAGTAGACCATGAACGATCAACAACGCTGTACACAAACCGACGGTCTTGCCAGCAGTTACCGCATAATCACCATCCTATGCTTATATAGTTAGGTAAGTGATAAACTTTGGTGTAACAAGATAAGAAAGAGACCTTGCCAATGACAACGGCTGCCCAAATCATATTCGCCAACCCGAATTCACTTGAGGATAAGCCCACAATTTGCGCTAAAATAGGTGAAAACGACGTGAAATGAGTTCTCTTTCCTTTTCATAAAGTGACTATAGTATAATAGGGACATGTGGCTTTAAGGTTCGAAACATACCAAGTACGCTGAGCCAACCAATGATCCAACCTACGACGGCCCGGTGTTTAGGCGGACATAGTTGGGCAGAGGCTGTATATCTTTAGGAGGACGGGACGTCAACATTACGATATCCAGGTAGGTTTGGGTGATACTTACAAGCCTCCGCATGTGGGGAAAGCGCTGACAATTTCCGCGATACTTGCGCCTATATAAAGCCGATGCACATAGCATCATTTCCGAAGAGCAGGGGACAAACAGACGCACCAAGGGTAAGACACATACAGGATCCCAAGATCCAGCACCAAGTTACTGAAGCCGGCCCTCCGAGTAAGAGAGGAGTGTTGAAGGTCGTAGCGACACTCGAACACAACCCCATAATACTGAAGGCAAAACTTATCTGCGAAAAGTAATACATAGGTTAGCGTGCTTATGTACAAGGGTTCATCATGTAGCACGCACCGTAGCCAGGTTTGAGAACTCGCGTTTGAACGAGGGAGCATAGCCCAGCTCTTTGAGAATCTTATCATCCTCCAATGTGCTAGACATAGATTTTGCATCCAAAGACATCCTATGTTCTCCTTTACCAACCGATAAGTTCGCTGATGCGAGGGTGGACATGTTGGTTGTAGGTGATGGTGTTACACTGACAAGCGGACAGGTCAAGGACCAAGTTGAATTCTGTTATCGGAGCGTCTTACAGAAAGAAAACCCAATCACAAACTGCACAGAAGCAGTGAAAGTTTATGACTGCAGCTAGACTTGGTCGCGTGAGTACGACTGAGACCGCGTCTAATACTTTTCCGATGAACGTTGAACAATCTGCGAGATAAGGGATTGGGTGTGAACGTATCACACTGCAAGGACGTGACACGTACTGGATGTTAGCGTTTCTCTCTCTCTCGTTTATCCGGAGCTCATGGAAGGAGGAAGTCGAAGAGGTCTGATGATGATAATTAGGGCCTCAAAAAAGGTTCCTGGCAGACTTGGTGGCCACTGCCGGAAAATCAGAACGAACCTTTTCACGTGTGTCGTCTCCGGCGAGTGTGCGTCAAGTATGCAGCCTTGGCCCTTGGCGTCGTTCGGCCGCTATCGACGACTGCAAGGATGGGCGTTTGTTGAGATGATATACCAGCGGAAATATTCCCGTAGAGCATTGTACAAGAGGTTCTAGTCAATACATGCACGCAAGTTTCACCATGAGGTGAAGGAGCCAAGAGGTCAGCAGTGCACAAGTCGAAACCGCGACAGTGCGGAAAATCATTTAGCGTTCGGCGCTTTCTGGCGGGCGTCGGTACCTAAAAGAGGAAACCAGGCGGGCAGGAGCGGGGATCGATCTCAAAGACTTCAAATTGATATTCAATTTTCGAAGCTACCGAGATCTCCAGAAGTTCCCTCAAAACCGATAAGAAGAATATGAACTTGGTCTTCTGAAATCGACGCTCCAGGAATCATATTAGTACTATGTAGGTAGCCCCCCGACCTTTCAAAAGCTTTTCTCTTGTAATAAGACACGGCCTTGATCCCCAATTGGACCCGTTTCCTTCGCCTTTCGGCCGGTGGCCCACTAGGGAATGCTGGGAGCTCAAGGTGCGTTGCTGAGTTTCCACCCGTCATGAGGATAGCTGCCAGTGGAGCCACCTGAGGCTTAGGATCGAAATACCACGGGCTACTCCGGTCGAAATCCATGGCTAGGTCAATGCACCATACTCGTCCAGCTTCTAGAGGACCGTGATCCTTGTTAGGTTTGAACTGCCTTACGAGCCGATATATGCAAATTCGGCTCTCGGGGAACCGAGAATGGTCGATACCAAACCTGGGCTCGGTGCATGGTTTATCGCGGGCGTGGATAGCTTGCTCCTGATAAGACACACTCAGCTCAGGGTTGGTCATAGGGAGTAATCGGACAAAAAGACGAACCCTGTGTTCTCTGATGAACCCGAGGACGAACATACAAACGAGGTAGGAGTTGGGATCGTGTCAGTTCGCGGACGAGACCTATCTTCAGACCGTATTTCATGCTGTCATTCTGTAATACCAGCTTCTGGATACCATAGCCAAACCACTGACGGAGAATACATTAGCTTGGATTTTCTATGAAAAGGTCAATGAGAAAAAACCCACATCGAGGCGAAGGGTAACCGTGTTCTCTTGAACGAGGCCGGGAATAGACTGTAAAGTCTCCTCTCCGTTTTCCACGACAACAGGGATTTCTGGAATCAGCTGATCTGCATAATACTCCATCTCGCCTGTCTCGAGGAGATGTTCGTACACATATTCCAGGATATTCGCTCCTCCCTCGCGAGTGAACCTAATCTCTTGTTGGGGCGTGTCACTTTTCCGGTAGCCCGAGCAACGGAGGGGAAGGAAACGGAAATGAGTATCGTCAACTTTCTTATATCTAGGTATGATAAGTCTGGTAAATGATAACTGGCCGATGTGGTCTTCCGTTCAACAAGAGACGCACCGAGGGATAGATAACATGCTAGTGTAGTCCGCGGGTATGTAGTATAAGTCAGGTTCGCCGCACTTTCTATCGATCTTCATTAGAGAGAATTCTGATTGGCATTCCTCAATGACCTCGTAGGGGTTGGCTGGGTAGCCTCTCTGAGGAGCCCAAAACCCCGGAAAAGTCTAGTGAAACGATCTTGATCAGCAAGGATTGTGCGTTTGAGAACGAGTGAAATACCAACTCCAAGTCGGTTCTCTGACATAGCACACACGGCACTCGAAACGAGGAGGAGAGGGTTGAATAACTCTGGGGAGGCCAACCATGGCTTTTATATCACGCGCCAACCTCGCATCCTACTGGAATGTGGCCAATTCAATCCAATACTGTGTGCGAAAGAATGATGATTCTAGACGGTTGGTGCCTCTGTGGCCTGCCTGTCGCAAAGAGCACGGAGGTGGTTGCCAGCAACTTTGTTTATTCGTGGCTATTTGACTCAGTCCGTCGCGACACAAATCCGAACACTTGGTCGGATGAATGTCCTTTGTACGTTCTTTTATCGACGCGTGGCCGAGTGTGGCCGAGTGTTCCACAGATGAACGAGAAGCAGATCCGACTCGCAGGAGATGGTTAACGAAACGCGAAAGGTAAGTCTGTGTACCAAACTGGACATTCTTTCTCGACGCCATATCTCCATTACCAACATTGCTAGTATACCGGGTCGGCCCCTTCTCCACAGTCTCCACATGCATGCCAGGTGAGACCTTGACTTAATGCGACGGCGACTTGTGACCTGAGCTCTTCAATGTAGTGGTGCATTACAGAAGCAGACAAGGCGGAAGATAGTGGTAGCGAGTCAGTGAATTAGATTTTTAAAAGTACTTCTATTCTCGATCCGTTTCACACTCCGATGGCATTTTGACCTCATTTATTACCCTCTCGGTCCGCCGTCACTATATATGTCCGCTGGACGACACCGCCCCGAAAAGATACTGCCAAGTTCCTCCGGTAGCCGGGGATCGGAGGTATTTTTTATCGGTGAGGAGGGTACCGATGACGTCGAGTACACACGTGGCAGCGAATGGGAGGATTGTATTGGCTTCCGTGATGCGCCACCCCCGCCGTTCTCATCCCAATTTTAAAAAAAATTGGCGTGATGGCTCGGCGGCGTGCCTTGCCGTCAACCGGCCTGAACTTTGTCTGTTCGGTCGTGTGTCCCTCTTCAAAGCGGTAAGATAACGCAGAGATAGCAACTCTGTCCTTCCCCTCCATGTCCTCTCACGAGAAACACCAGGACGAGGTCGACATCGACGACCAGTCCATCTCCAGTACGCTCGACGATGACAAGGTTCTTCAAGACATTGGCTATGTGCCCTCGTTCAAGCGCGAATTCTCCAACCTCGCTACTGTGAGCATATCTATTCCCCTTCATTTAATCCTGGTCGTTCTCAACCTATCGTTCAACTACAGATCAGTTTTGCGTTCAGTATAATGGGCCTCTGTTCCAGTATAGCGACGACGTTCAACACCCCACTACTGCTAGGAGGACCCGCGTCCGTTACGTGGTGCTGGATCCTCGGAGCATGCATGTGCTTCACTTTAGGTCTTTTCTCTCTCATATCATATCTTAGACGCGCATGCTCATATCATACTGCAGGTTCAAGTATCGCAGAGATCGTTAGTGCGTTCCCGACGTGTGGTGGACTGTAAGTGATTATGTTCATGTTGCTGGATCGTCGCGTACCTACAGATCTATTTGCTCCAGATATACAGCTTCTGCGCAGCTCTGTCCGCTCAAGCATCGAGCTATTGTTGGATGGGTGGTAGGATGGCTCAATATCCTTGGTATGTGCATTAGTTTCTGTCCCCGTACTTATCCACATTCTCATCACTTCAAACTGTATGTAACATTACAGGCCAGATCGCTGGACTCTCCTCTACAGAGTTTGGACTGTCGAATATGATATGGGCTGCGGTGGTTGTTGCAAAGGTCCGTTTTTCAGATGTTTCAATGACATGATATGCTAAATATGCACAGGATGGAGATTTCACGGTAACTCCCGGAATGACTGTAGGGCTCTTCGCTGGGTTACTGGTCTTCCACGGTATCCTAGTGCGTCTCCTCTTTCTCAGGTTATATCACTATCACCGATCTTGACATGGCTTGTTCTTATCAGAACTGTTTAGCAACTCGCTGGCTGGCGCGACTTACCAAGGGCTTTGTCTTCATCAACCTTGGCGCCACGTTCCGTGCGTCGCACATCATTCTCTTGCGCTAGCGGTTTTGCTAATCATCTAGCAACCTAGTTATCATCGTTGTTTTGTTAGCGACCACCCCACGCAGTGATATGCACGCTGCGTCTTATGTCTTTGGCTCAGCTGGTATCGCTAACCAGACTGGTTGGAACGATGGGATCGCCTTCCTGTTTGGGTTATTGAGTGTGCAGTGGACCGTGAGTTGCTACTGTCATCTGGTATACATGTGTAACTAACGCTTACGCTTGGATTGTGACAGATGACCGTAAGTTCTGGAATTCGTAAATGAACCATCTAGCTTACGTTTGATCGTTAGGACTACGACGCGACCGCCCATATCTCGTAAGACATGAATAACCTATAGCTTATCTGTCTCCAAACGCTCACACATAGATCCGCAGGGAGGAAGTGAGACGGGCTGCCTATGCTGGTGTGTAGCAGTACAATCTTCTCTCTCCGACGTGCTCCTTTCAAGTGTTCGAAGACCACTAATATAAACACGTTCTAGCACCCTCGGCGATATTCATTGCCGTCATCGGAACTGGCCTGATCGGTTGGATTCTCAATATTGTTGTCGTGCTCTGCTCCGGGCCACTGTATGTTTTCATGATACTAAGTGCTCGGCGTGGATGGGTATGCTCAACAGTATCATTTGTATTGTAGCGAGAACCTACCTGGGCCTTCGGGATCGGCTTTCCTCGAGATCATGGCGCTGCGTATGGGCAAGCCTGGCGCGCTTTTCCTTTGGGTACGTCTCACAGTCCTGTATCTTTGTTCGCATCACCTCACTCCTTTAATCACTTTCCCCGATCATATCAGGCCTTTGTCTGCCTCACCGCCTTCTTTGTCAGTCAAACGGCGCTACAGGCGTGTTCCCGCACCGTGTATGCCTTCAGCCGAGATCACGGTCTTCCGGATCGTGGATACTTTGGTCACATCAGCAGGTTCACTACTACACCTATCCGTGCCATCTGGTTCACCACAATCTTCGCTATCCTTCCTGGCCTGCTTGATCTCGCCAGTCCCATTGCTGCCAATGCGATCTTTGCGCTCACTGCTATGGCGCTTGACTTGTCGTATATTATTCCCATCTTCCTGTGCGTATGGATACCCCCTTTTGTGCATCGCGCCAGTTCTTATCTTTCTGGATTTCGGTTCGACCGATCAGGCGACGGCTTTATAGGAATCACCCCGAGGTGCATTTCAAACCGGGGCCATTTTACATGGGTGACGGTTGGCTCGGATGGGCTGCAAATGTTATATGCATCCTATGGACCCTCTTTGTTTGCGTCATCTTTGCCATGCCCAACTATCTACCTGTCACATCGGAGAACATGAACTACGCATCGGTCCGTATACCTTCCTTCGTTCTCGTAGATATACCCCTAACTCCTTGATAACATAGGCGATCACTGGTGGAGTGGTCATCATCTCGATGTAAGCGTGCTTTCTCCAATATCTGGGCGCGTCTGAGGAAGCTGAACTGGGGGAATGTTTAGGTTGTGGTACTTTGCTGGAGGAAGACGCCATTATAAAGGCCCTGCGTTGAACGCAGCACGCTCAAGCACTGGCGACGCCAAAGCTTCACAAGAGCTGGTGGAAAAGGTCGAGGGCGCGTAAATTGTGTTTATTCTATCCGTCTATCTAAGGAGGCATTGAAGAAGTAAGCATCTCTCCTTTTTCGTAAACACGACTCGTGGTCTTACTTCATGGGTTCCGATGGCAGAATGCTTTCAACAGCATTGTACTTGTACTCGAGAAACTAAGAATACCCCACCCCCGGAGTTTTTATTTACCCCGTCATCTCATTTATTTTCTGGTGTCTGCGATTCATCCCGCGGACTCTGGTGAGAGGCTTGTTTGTATGGTGCACTTGACCAGCGATGGTGATCCCTTGCTGCGAACGTACGAGTCTTGATGATGGACGCTCGATTTATGATGTGATGTTATTCACAGATGGATGGAATACTATGTGTTGTAGACTGTTAACGTTAAATTGCACTTGCTGTATGTCGTGCTCTGCTCAATGCTTATCTACAGATTACTATAGCTCTCAACTGATAGATGCCTGTGTTGATATTTCGTTGGCAGGTGAAGCGCGAACTTTTTATTGTGATTTTTTGTAGGTACGGTGACACGTGCCGGGCGGCTTCGAGGGCTACTTAACAACATCGTGATGGTGCCTTAGTCTCCGTTGCTAACCATTAAAAAAAGTGACAATCGACTTTTACTTATAATGATGGTGCCTGTTGGGCGTTTTTCGACACGACGGCTCACGACGGCCAAGTATCTGCAGGCTAAGGAGGGGGTGATGTGGGCCAGCTAGCTCAGACCATTGCTGAGTAAAATCAAAGGCCGTTACTATATTAGTAATCAATGGAGAACGACGTTTTCGAAGCAAAGGGCCACATTACTACAACGTACTAGCCCGCTATGGTAGGCAGCATATTGTTTGTGTGCTATAATAGTACTGACAAATGTCTAAAAGCTTTCGAAAAAGCGCTTGACGATCACCGTTGCTTGCATAAACAAAGACGGAAGTCTGAATATTGCAAAATTGGAACGCCCAAATAGCGAGACCTCCCTCGAAGTACAGGCATCAAGGAAAAGCTGACCGCTGACAATATAGTATAGGCAATGATTTGTGGCCACAAAACAAAGCGAGTCAAGCAACAAATGAAAATGTGCCCGCCAGTGATGCAATCCGAGCCGCATTTCCTCTTACAATTGAACCGTACCACGAAAGAAAAGTGGCCCCAATAGGTATCCCTCGTGGTATATAAACTTGAAGCTGACGCATGTCCTCAGAATCCCCATCAGTTCTGACCCAGTTGTCTATCGATCACTGGCAGCTGTGCAAGCCCTCCTATCTGAAAGATATCTTGGCACCCCAACACCTCCAATTATCCGTCAACCTTACTCCAATCTGTTGCAGGCTCAGCTTTCTGTCCCTATGTCCGACGCCGTAGGTAACTCAAAGCGTGTGCGCATTGACCAGTTCACCTTCAATCATAGAGGAAAAACCCCTGGGATCAACGTGTTTAGGACTGCTCGATATGACCCAAATTTGTTAAACAACATCGAAAACCCCTACTCGCCGGTCGTTAACACTATTAGTAGGGAGTTACCTGGCTACCTTACCTCTGATGACATTCTCGAGATCACTCTTTCCTGGCGGGTAAGTTGATCCAATGAACTGAGTAGGTATCCGGCTGACAACTTATACCAGGCAGCGATGCAGGTCCCTTTTTACTTCACCATACAGACGAATAAACTGTACATGAGGCGCTTGATGCGCATGCAACTTGCCAGGCTAATTTGGAGTTTGCTGCAATTTCTCAAAAGCCATGGAGTAAGGAATCAATCGCAGTTTGTTTTACTACACTTTAATTTATTTCACGTAGCCTGGGGAAGCTGCCGCGAAAAACATGCGCCTCTTGAGGATCCACAGACCAGCGCCTATGGAAGAGGAGGAGGAGAATGACCGTGATCGTTGGGAAATTGAAGTCATAATGGAAGATGGACATCGCTTTGAAAGCCACCATCTTCAATTCCTCAATCTTTCACCTATACATCATAGACTCCAATGGCAGTACGAACCTCGTCTTGGAAGAAATGTTGCCAAGTAGTAAGTCTTTATCGTACACTCCAAGCTCAATTCTGCTCATGGCCGTCTCCTTTCTTCAAATACTAGTACTGAACACATAGAACAAGTCACATTCTCGAGGAACGGCTTCAGTGGGGTTAGCGTAGAGGAGTTAGTTTCACAACGCGAAACCAAACCACTCTGCTCCGACGAACTGAAGGCGGTCGTTGATAGCGGTGACATCAAGTTGCGTTCGATCATTCCCACCGTGATAGACGAAAAGGACGTAATCCACCTGGCTTACCGTTTAGTAAGTTTATTGCCCATCCTCATTAATTCAGCCTGAGACTGATCCTTCATACATGGAAGCCGCCGTCACAGGATGTTATGACGTGGGACTTCGGACGTGTCCAATATAATTGCCACCACTTGGCAGAATTTGCAATCTTGGCGTGCAAAACATTCGAGCGTTTGATGACAGACAATATGAAGGCGCGTAGTACTATCCTCTCTTCCTTTTCTTGACTTAATAAGGCTCCGAGTCCCCGCTGACACTGAACGTATCCAAACAGAACTGCCACAGGTGCCAGAATCGGATCAAATGTCCCTCACACCCCAGCATGGGGTCATTATACCTCCACGAGGCGGTGAGAATAGATACCACAGATACGGAGGGTCATCCGTACTGGTATATTCATATCTCAACAATTCGTCCAGAGCCCATGCTCTCACCAATGAGGGCAGCCGCAAAACCAACACAACCTCGCGATTTCCTCTCTGACCTGACGACTATTGAACGGTCGTTTGGGCACCACTAGTGCGCTGATCCCATGTAGCACGACTCAATATAAATCAGCGTATCTATCTTGTATCTGTTAGTATTTCTATCTACCACTAGTATACTAGCGCCGTCTTATACGAACGAAACCTTAGACCTTATGTCATGCTTCGTGCTGTGCGATGGTTATCCACTGGCATGAGCGAAGTAGCGGCGGCGAATTTGAAGGTGAATACTTATATCAAATGGTAGTATCTGATGCTTTGGAGGCACAGATAATAGAATCGTGACCGCATGGACGTATATGAGTGATTTGGCATGTATATATCGTGATAGAAAAGGATGCGTAAGAATAAAACGAGATGCGGTGTGACTATGGGCATGTTGTTACAATTTGTACAGCTGCTGGTACCAATTGATCTGGGAAGTCAGATTTTAGGATTTGTACGACGAGTCGCTTGCAAGTATTCGACTTACGGGATATGCCCTCAAGCATGATCCCTCTTCCATCCGGGACACTTTGAACAAAACTGCTTCTATACATTAAACTATTTAATTCCGTGAATCGTACATGGATTGATTCCAAAGACTTACTGCTATCAGATCAGGCTCCTGAGGATAGTAGCGCATTAGCTGACATAGACTAACAATCCAATGGGTGTGGGCCATATACGTACCGCTACGGGCATAGCAGCAACTATGCTAGCCAAGATTAAGACGGATGCGGTTGACAACGCAGAGAAGAATTTCATAGCGATTTGATATTTCCGAAGATGGGAGAGAAAGCCTTAGGGGGTTGAATGGCCCACGGTTCGAGCTCCAGATCCAGTATCGTATACTGAGACTTTTATATCAGTACAAAAGATAGCTGGTGCCTGAGCGATAAAGCGGTCGCCGCCAGTCGCCGTCGCGGGACCATAGCCTGCACTAGCTGCATCTCTAAATGGCACATAATTCAGGAACAAGCACCTTGGTTGCATTTCTTCCGGACTAGGGGCCGCGGAAGCTGGATTGCTAGACGTTTAACATTTCTTGGTGGAGCGCTCGCGGCGAAAGAGGGCCTCGTAAGAGACCACGATCTTCAAGTTATGCAGAATTTCATGCGATGTATGACGTATAGTATGCAACGCCGTTTCAATTGGACACATTGGGAGAATATCTGCATCAAGGAACGTCAACGATATGGGGGAAATTTGAGAACGGACACTCACCTAGTAGAGATCGGTTCACACTGACCTGCAGCTCAGATCAAGTTGTCTGGCATAGCCGCAAAAATGTCCTGGAAGACAATGCAAATCGCGGCTCGTGCCTTGAATACTCTGCCAAATAGTATATCAATCTGTACAACGCAGCGTCAGAATATACAAGGCGACCGGCATTTACTAGCCATATCATGAGATATGAGATAGCCAAGGCGGGCCGCGGAACTCTGTGCACGGCAGATCGCGTACTTTTGAAAACGGTTTGGGCCGAATTCTGTCGACAAAATTAGTAAGGTCTGGGTGCACATGCCAAGGTTATAGTCGAACTTCAGACGTACGTCCAAACCACCCTGCACCGCATCCATGGGTCGGTAAGAAGATACACGCATATCATTTGTCCAGCGGCTGGCACCTCCGTGGATAGCGAAAGTTTACATACCATTCCCAGTCGTCAGAGGGCATCCTACCACTCTGGGCTTAAAAGATATTTGAATCATGTTTCAGATTTGGCACAAGAGGTGGCAAGAGTTGTTGGGTCCATAGGAGAGGAGGTTGTAGCAGCTCGAGAACCTGAGGACTGCTAGCATGAACCAGGATGGCTTGTCTAGGCACCGATCCGACATTAGCTCATTCCATACACTCTGAAGCGGAAAATGACTGTCAAAATAGGCCACGTTTGTTATTGACGCGTCTTACCGGGTCATACTTGTCCCATAACGTACCGTCGCTTCGAATGGCATGAGAGCGATTCTTCAGCTTGCTGCCCGCACAGATTCCATTTGTGTCGTCCATTCAGGTGAGATTAGACCACCTGGTTGATGCTCATTAACGCAGGCCTATTACCCCCGACGCGAACGCTTCATACCACTCACCTTCTGTGATATGATATATCAGAGTCGCATGGCAGAGATCGGCCATGTAGAGATACCGGATACCCAGCGCGTCAACTATATGGCACTTGATACTGCCATTATAAATTGCGTACTATATTGAATCGAAGGTTCACCGGAAGAACTCCTGGTGGGGTCTGTCCTACAAATAACAATTGAATCAACGCTCTCCCCCTCAAGGATCATAGAATCATAAGAAGCGATCGTCGTTAGTCGCCACTGTCATACGCAGCTTGTATTTCCCTGCATTGCACACTGGCATGGGCCGCGCCTGTCTTGAATTTACCTTGTGTCCATTTCTTTCAAGGCGACACAATGTGATATCTAGTGAGAGGAGGAGCACGATCAGTGAGATAGCTGAGTTCCGTAGTGAGACTAGTGGGGTGACATCCGGCACGATGGCGTTAATCTACGCCCAACTCAATCTCGTAATTGCAATTCAGGGTCTAGTAAATCGCGCTGCCAGAGGATGGTCAACTCGCCTATCTGCAGACATTCTTAGAATCCTATTAATATCACCACCCAATGTGGACTCTGTAGAGATCCGGAAGTCAGTGACAGGAGGAAACAGGAGATGGGAAGGCAAGAGGAATTCGGGATAGTCAAGTGGTCACCTCGCCACGTGTGTACTTAAAGTTGATGTATATAAGCACATGCTCCACCGTGACCATGCTCCCGGCCGTACTTATATCGCTCATCGTTTTTTCACGTTGGCGTTACAGTCACTTCGCTGCTATGAAGCTCTCCGTTGCCGCTTTTTGCTTTTTTGCTCTTGTAGCGCTGTCTACTGGACGACCTACGCCGGTGTGTTGTACTGTGCTGAATTCATTTCATTGTCTGATAAGATTGCGTTGGCTGTTAGGAGCCTGATGTGTCCGCGGTGAGTACGATGCCCCCTGGGTGAAGATATCAGCCCCACAATTAACCACAGAGAGACTATTGTGGCGGTGAATGCCCACACTGGAAGCGGAATTGAACGTACCCTATGGCAAAGAGCGAATTCGTTGATCCCCACACTGTCGGAATGCAGGGCTAAGAGATTGTACGGTACACATGAGTCATTATGGCCATGCAAATAGTACTCATCGGCATTGAATATAGGCAGGCGCATTGTTATTTGTATTGTTATTTTCTATCTCGTCGATCCGTTTCCCCACTTGGGATAGCTAGTAGAAAGTATGGTACTGGTGAGCCCATCAATTCCATTAACATACTTAAGAACTGACAGACCTACCGATGTTCCCAAGTTTTGGCTTGGCTGTTATTCATATTACATTTATTCCCGGCTGTAAAATATTTTCTCAATATGTCCATCTCCTCCTCCATCATCTGAACCTCCATCATCTACCAGTCCCGCACTTCTGCAATATACCGTTTATCCAACATACAGTGCTTACATAAACGTGTTGTCTGCTTTTGAGCCACCCAAATTGCGTCGAGAGGAGGAAGAGAAGCGTGGAAATATTAATATTGCCGCCTGCGTCATGACATTTAATGGGCGCCTATCTTCGTTGGAAGTGGAACTTTGGCTTTGCTTTTGACTTGTCGAGACAAGATGAGGAGCAAGACGTCACTGAACAGCGTCATGCCGCCACCACAGCTGCAATATAAACCGCCTCTCCGCCGTACAGCGTTTTCATAACTTTTCCCTCGCTGCCATCAACGTCTCTGACAACCACGACACTGACGACGACGACGACCACAGCATCAACAACAACGGCCCCAGCTATATTCCAACTATGAGGTCACCGGCCTTGCTTCTCTTACTCTCCCTGTCCCTTACCGCTCAGGCGTCTTGGTTTGGCGGCGACTCGTCCTCATCTTCAGCCTCCGCTCAAGCCTCTGCGTGGACGGCAGAGCAATACGCAAAAGCGCAACAGGTCTTCCACGGTCTCAAGGCAGACGCGTTTGATTCATGGGACGAATCTCGTTTACGCGAGTTCTTGTTGGAACAAGGAATCGTGGAGCCGAAGGGTACTCGCGAGCAACTTGCATTGCTAGCCAAGCAGAAGTACAGGACGTATTCGAGTGCGGCGAATGACTACTCCGCAAGCGCATCATCTTTGGCGAACGATGCAAGTAAGAGCGCCACGTCTTTGACAAATCAAGCTAGCAAGAGCGCGACGAGCCTCGCAAGTAAAGCAAGCAAGGGCGCGTCAACCGCCGTATACGGCGATTCAACATACCAGGCGTCGAAATCCATCAGCTCCACGTATGCTCAGGCAACCAACGACGCTTCAAGGAAACTGGAAGATTCCAGAGACTATGTCTACTCAACGTGAGCATTCTTGCTCTACAATCCGTTTTTCCCTTTTTGATTGTCCCTATCCGTGCGTGTAGCTGGGACGACAACCGCCTTCGGTCATATCTTGAATCAAAGAATGTTATCAAGACCAAGCAACAAGCGACACGCGATGAGCTACTCGGAAAGATGAAGGATGTCTATGGCAAGACCGTTAACCCCGTCTGGCAAGCTTGGTCTGATTCGTATATCGTGAGCCATATCGCTTCGATCATCAGTATAGTGTCTGGGTTGCTGAGTTACTTGTAGCGTGAATGGCTTATTTCCCATGGCCTACTTCGCTCTGATTCGCAGAAGACCCGGGACCAACTCGCTGACTCAATGAATAAGTACTACTATGATACCAAGGTCAGTAATGTCTTTGCAACGCAAACAGTACATCTCGTTGATCAATATATGCACCAGGGCACTGTCTACTCTACCTGGACAGACTCTCAGATGAAGCAATGGCTTATTGAACACAACATCATCAAGTCTGATGCGCAACTTCAGCGAGAGAAGCTTCAGAAGCTAATCCAAGATAACTACGTCGGCGCGAAGGAAACCGTGTGGGGTGCTTGGAGCGATTCTGGCATGCGTAGCTGGTTAATCGAGCATAGCTATCTGAAGAGCGACGCGGAGAAGACAAGGGATGAGCTTGTCGACCTGATGAATGCAAAGTGAGCCGCCTTTATATACACTGGGTTGGATAACGATTGACGATGTGAACTTGTAGATATAACGATTATTCGGCGCGTACTGCCCCTTACCTTATCTGGCCTGACGCTCGTCTCCGAGCGTACCTTCGTGAACATGGAATGTCTGAGGATGCGCTCCCAACTTCTCGCCCAACCCTCCTTCGTATGTTGGTCAATTACCTCTTTCATTCTATAAACATTGATATACTATTCCTGTAGAGGAAGTTCGTATTCGATGGGTTCAGACACAAGCCCGCACAGAGTCGGTCTACGCGAAGATAAAGGAGGTCATTCTTAGTGGGGTTGAATCAGCTGAAGAAAAGCTCGGGATGGTAGGTCAACTTAATCAATCCCGAAGATTGGACTGACCAAGTGTCCTCTATATTCCACAGATTCTTGAGATGCTTACCGGCTCAGCGGAGACCGCGAAAGCGCGCAGCGCCGAAAAGTACCACGAAGCGAAGGAATACGCCGACGCTAAATATGATGACGCTTCAGGCTATGCGAACGAAAAATACGATGAGGCAAACGGCAAGTATGCGGACGCGAAAGGCTACGTGAAAGACGCAGCTTATGACACGAAGACTGAGGCTGAGCACAAGAAGGGAGAATATGAGAGTGCGGGAAAGAAGTACTGGAACTCGAAGGTAGAACAGGCTCAAAGGAAAGCGGAGGAGGCTAAGGTTGAACTATGAATGCCCCGGCTGTCTGAAACCTGATCCACCCTCGGGCAAGACGATTGCATGGACATTTGCACAAAACACTTCAACGATGCCATACTGTAGTCTTGTATCCATATAATTTAGTCTGGAAAGATACTAACAAATTGTCATCTTCCTTCAAACATGTTTGACAGACTCGTATATGTTATAAGTAGGCTGTGAGACCAGGATCGTGGGATCGTTGGTAAGAAGCCCTAGGAAGATCCTGGGAGAGCCACCATTCGTGACAGAAAATGTCTAGTGGGTCATACCGCTAGTTCGTGTTGCAAGCAATACCAAAAATATACTGTCATCCGGTTAGGTATTCCGAGTCAACGTCGTGATCTATCATCTTATTGTCTACTAAGGAATTGCTAGGCATGCTGTCGATGCAAAGAGCATGTCAAATATTTGGGAAAGGTTGTGCAGTTGAATAGTGGTGCTTGAAGCTTGAAGCCTGGACTCGTTGATCACAAAATGCGAGGGAGATAATGCTGGATAAAGAGCCTCTGGAAACCCCCCTCGAAATCGGTCAAGCCGCGGCCCCGCTGCTTGGTTCGGATTTCCTGTTCGACTGACCGCTTCTAGCGTGCCACCAAATGATCCGAACGCACACGCGGACCAAAGTGCCGTTTCTAAACGGGTAATACTTGGCGCCCATCTTCGAACTCTCTGGCTCAGGGACACATCCTCGCCCGTTCGAAACCAAGACTAGTACGTCGCAGTCGTACGCGAACTCGAGAATCAAAGCAACAACTTGTATAGCGATGCGTGTTTGGACGGACTGATGCCTTTCAGCAGTGTCTGACTCGAAGTCCTGCCCCTCTGGCGCCTCACCATCAAGATCTAACGTCGTTTAGTCGTTCGTCAAAGCTTCACTAGCCCTCGTGCCAACCTGCCAGTGAGCCACATTCCAGCGACTACGACTGTCACCGACTTGCGCGGACGTGTTTGGAGTGCATTAGCTCCACAAACAGACGAAGGTATGTCGGGACACCACATCACTTTGGATGGTGACATAACTCTCCGAGGGCGGAGCTGTGAGTATGCCCATGGTTATCTCTTTGTGCACAGCATCTATCTGAATTAATCGCTCAGATTATAGTCACGGCAGCTATATGCTGCTCATGTCAAGTGTTGAGTTTGATTTCGTGTTGCTTGTGGGCGGTGATAGCTGACACTAACATATGACTTTGATTGATGCTCCGTGCAGAACCGGCTTTTGCACCATAGCTCTAGATTGTCTTTGGTGGAAAGCAACGATTCGAGATTCAGCTATGTTGCCTTCACCACAGCTACGGGGACTCGAACACCCCGTGGCGTACCTGGCAATGATGATTGAAGTGCACCCTATGTGCCACGCGTTTGCTTCAAACATCCGCTCTCAGCATTCGACAAAATCGGAAATCATCGCAAGTAACTCCTTCGAAGATCTTTGCGCAGAACTCTCCGTTGGTAGATAGCAATGCCTCGAATTCATCGGGCCTTGCCTCGAACAATGAGCGGGGCGATTCTAGTATTATAAAGACCAAGTGCGATGCGTTGGAGTTTAGCATCGGGTTCCTGCAGTACGCCTTTCTCCTCACACACAATCCTTCGTTACAGTCAAGATGTCAACGAGCCAAAAGACTACACCCACAGTGTCTATTCACGATGTCAGTGAAACACCCAGTTTCGTGAGCTCCGCTGCCTCTTCCGTCCGAAACATGGACATCGAGAAGACTGAAGATTACCTGGAGAACGATGCCCAAGGACTGACTCACTACGTCGTACCGGTGCTTGAAAAGGGTGTAAAAACCGTCCGCAAGGAGCCCCCTAGTGCTTTCATTCGGTTCAGGATTTGGTACAATCCTTACCGCATGGTTAGTGTCCCATATTTGTCATATCTTCCATGATACTGAAATTCGCCTCATCATATAGCTTTTCACTCTCACGTTCCTCATTAATATGATTGGGATACTGCTTGCCTGCTTGCACAAGTTTCCCTACGCTGAACATCATGGCGCCGCTATTGCCCTTGGAAATCTCGTTGCAGCAGTAGCATCTCGTAACGAGTTTTTCCTACGTTACCTATTCTGGGTGGTTGTCAAAATATTCCAGAAGGTTCGCTTGACTCACCTTTGAGTTCTCGATATCATTCTGAACATTGTTTGGCAGTGGTCGCCGCTATGGCTACGGATATCTATCACTGCATTCCTACAGCATATTGGAGGAATCCATTCGGGCTGTGCAACCTCTGGAATAGCCTGGTTCATCTTCATTGTCGTCCGGGCATTCCAGAACCATGCAATTCAAAACACCCCCAAAGTCATTCTTGCATGGGGCATCATTGCCACCGTGATCACAGTCGTGGCTGCGATAGCCGCCGCTCCATGGATCCGGCACAACCATCACAAGTAAGTTTTGGTCTTGGCTACAATCTGTAAGAAGTTATACTAACGCTCCTTCGTCTATCAGTGTCTTTGAACGCCTTCACCGTTTCGCAGGCTGGACGTCTGTTATTTTTGTCTGGATCTATGTGTGTCTATCAGACAGTCTAAACGCCGAAGGCGGCTTCACCAGCAATGGACGCCGACTTGTCCTATCTCAAGAGTTTTGGTTCACTCTTTTCATAAGTATCCTGTACGTCGAACATTATATCAATGATTGCCTCCAGCTAATCTAGACTTCATAGGGTTGTCGTCCCATGGGTCACAGTCCGTAAAGTGCCTGTTGAAATCACAACGGTGAATTTTCATCGTTTATACCCTGCTGTATAGCTTATACTGAATACAACTGTCGCCTAGCCTTCTCCTCGCGTAGCTATCATAAAATTCGAGCGAGGTATCCAACAGGGGTTACTAGGTCGTATAAGCCGCTCTGCGGTCATGGAATACCATGGCTTCGGTATCATTTCCGAGGGTATCGAGAGCGGATGCCACTACATGATTGCTGGTGTCCAGGGCGATTGGACAAAGGCCCTAGTCAACGACCCACCTACTCACTTGTATACCCGCCAACTGAAGGTACGCAGCATCCTTCCGCACAACTATTCCGCATGTGTCTCATTTTCACCGTGTAGTTCGCGGGTCTACCGTACCTCGCTCATCTCTACCGCCGCGGTATCGCAATTTGCACTGGATCCGGGATCGGCGCCGTGCTATCAACATGTGTCCAACTAGACAACTGGTTCCTTATCTGGATCGGATCGGACATGGAGAAGACGTTCGGTCCTGTACTCTTTGACATGATTCAGCGCAGGATCCCCAAGGAGCGCTATATTCTGTTTGATACGAAGAAAGAGGGCCGTCGTCCTGATACGATGAAAATGCTTAAAGACATCTACGTTGCTTTCAATGCTGAAGGTGAGCATCCCCATAGACCAAGCTATGTCAATGAACTAATATACATTTGTTTAGTCGTTGTAATCACTTCGAACCCGAAAGGCAACGCAGAGCTGATGGAAGGATGCAAGGAGAACGGCATGCATTCTTTCGGCCCTCTCTGGGATTCATAAGTGACGAATACACTTATCGCTGTCAATTGGGCTCCGTTACGCTTTAGAATTTACACAAGATTTTTAATGGGATATAATACTTCGTACTAGATTATATATGGGTTTTATGTCGTTCCTCGTTATGATGTAAACATAGCATGGACTATAGCAAGAATGGGAATACAAAACAGCAGATGACCGATATTACCAAGAAAACGGGTTATTACAAGAGGACAAGTCCATGTATGATGCATAAGTACGCCCACGTGTTAACTTTACACATGCGAATCTGTCGAGGCGGGCTTTGATTTGGGCAACGTCTCCTAACCATAAGTCAGCTCGACGAAAGAATACGTAGGACGTTATGATATTTACTAGAGCATAATTTTCATAGTCGCCATTTGAAGCCAAAGACTGGAAGGATTTGAATGGTGCGCTATCCATTGAAACAGCTGTCTTTGACGATCGTGGAGAGCGCTCTCCGAGCGACACGGGTGTTTGACCTGAGCCAGAAATGCTGATACTAGGTACAGTGCTCTTTGTATGCTTTTGAGTGACTGCGACACCCAGTGCCATACGGAGGACGATGAGATTCGGAGCGATGGACTGACAAGGCGAGCTTGAGATCAGATGAAGATTTAGATATATGCAAGGCTTACCGAGGTGGCACAGAAGAATGCAGAGAACGGGTACTGCAACGGCAGGTCCAAAGCGAATAATGGTATGTAGATCAAACCACTGATCGAGTAAAGGGACGCAGATTCGACGAGGATAGATATCACTCCGGAATAATGAGCGCTCTGTCGAAGTAAACGAATTCGACGTTGATGGTATAGAATGCGCGAAGCGATTAGGATTGTGACGATGACATTCAGGCCGACCGACAAGGACCAGAATGCCGTTCCATAATCTGTCACTCCTCGAGCACCAAAACCAGCCCCGGGCCGTGCACTATAAAAGCAGAGCGCGATACCCGAAACTGTCATACTGAATGAGCTGCGAGACATACTATGGGGCTACAGTGGAACCCACCGATACTGCCAATGTATGTCATGACGGGGAAGATGATAATGTAAAAATTCCTATCCCAAATGATGAAAAGACGGTAGACCTGCCCAAATGCATGAGCTCATTTGGCCAGAGTTTGATGAAATGAGACATACGATCAGGCTATCAGCCAGCCACATGTTCACGCAAATCGCGGTATCCTTGAGGATCGCTAGGCGTCCAGAGGTTAAACTAGCAAATATACCGGGATTGACTGTGCTTTCCACGAATTCCTGCTCCGACCAGATGGTCGCAGAGATGAAGTAGGTGGTTGTCGTCATAAACATGGCGATGGTGTAAGCGGTAAGGACAGGGTGTGCCAGACCAGACTTTCGTCGGCTTCCAAGAAGAAAGTGCAGACAAATTCCTACTAGGAGGAGGTAGAATCCTGAACGGGAGAGCCCGCACCGCAATCTTTTAGAACATCTAACAGTAAAGACTCGACAATCTACTCACCGTAAGTCAGAACGCCTACTAAGGTGGCTACATAACTCATTCGCGCACCAGTTAGAGAGGAGGACATGGCTGTGACTTGCGGGACTGGGAGCGAAATGCATTGAAACTTGGGCTTTAACTAGATACGCTACTTGCTGGGAATCGTTCCGTCAGATTTCTGGAATACTGAAAGCAAGTATATTGTTGGCGTACCACGTTGCCTCCCTTCGACTGCAGAGCGTACCCTTCCATCAGTCCGACGGCGTCAAAGTCCGGTATAGGGTGGCCTACTAAGGCAGAATGTTGACTAAATGGGCATCGACTGTTCTAACGAACAGTGTAGGTGAATGGGTGTCATAGAAACATGGTGAATGTAGGAAAGAGACATTAATCTCTACCGGTGACAGCCACGCGGCTCAGCAATTTCCATCGCAGCGTGGCCCACAGTCAGACCACTTTGCGGTTCCTAATCGAAAGGTAGGACGGGTTGTACCCCAAAATGCGTTCGGAAAAAGCAGATAATTCCGGCAACTGCATATGTGAATCATTTTCAGACCCGTCACACGGTTACGCTCCTTTCAGCCATCACTGGAGATAGGGAGACTGGGGCATTGTGGTCTTGCCAAACGGATGTGGAGGCTGAGAGCTCGATGACATGCATGGTACAGTATCGAGTCTTTGTGGTGCGTAGCATATTCGAAAGATGCCTGAGCTCTCACGCAGGAGGAGGAGCAAATACCATACAAAAGCGACAGCTGGCGATTGATGACAGTACGAGACCGCCACATCGGTCTTCGTCGCACGTATGTTCAAGTTACGCTGGCACTTGCACTCCTGTTAGTCGGAGCACAGCAGGATGTTTATATCGCTACACTCACACACAGCACGTATCGTCGGGGAAAACAGAATGTTGAAAGTCTACCAGGAGGCAAGGAGACTGCGAGCGGTTATTCGGCGCCAGAGCAAAATAGGGCTGTAGTAGTAAAGTCCTTGCAATTGCCACTTCATTCGAAGCAGTAGTATCAATATGATGGACAGCTGGCATGAGATCCATCCCGGATGTCATATCGTGTGTCCCGTCGTCTGTAAGGCGGCAGTTCTTTCCTATACGTATCATCCAATCTAGCTGTATAATATGTGAGTCGAGCCTCTCCGAGTTGGCAGATGTATTTCGGTGAAGCGGAAAGCACCGATTTCATGCAAAGATTGAGCAGGGTGTAGCTGGAGTACATATGAGAGGACTGTGAAGAGCACAAGATGAGGCCCAGAAATCTTCCTGACGGAGATGTCCATGAGAGATGTGTGCTAGGCCGCTTTAAATTGGAGATAGTATGCTGTGAAAGGAAACTGGACTTACTAGTACTACATTCTGGGAAGTATATACCATCTACTCCAGCCTCAAGCAGCGTGGAACTTGGTAAGACACTTGATGGTTTTATGTCAACCCGGGTGAGGAGAAGAGGAGAAGGCTCGGAGGAGACTCGGATCACACCATTTTGCAAGATGATAATTTAAGTGGCATAAGTATCAACTTAAAAACTGTCTGACTTCGAAATAAGCCTTTCGAGAACCTCAATCAGATTTCGAAAAATCAGACTCACCATGACGAACCGTGACGAACCAAAGTTGCTGGATCCCAGAGTTTCTATATCTTGACGTCTGACAAGTATATATCAAGCAATACGCAGACTGCCAGTTGATAGAAACCACGACCATCTGAACTGGCTGGTTCTCGTGCCTGGTAAGCCCGTTGAACCGTTTCCAAGTTGTTTCTAGCTTCCTACTAATGAAGCTTGAAGGGCCGCTTGCAGCGACTGATGCCTTGCTTGTGTTTTTATTTTTCGAGGGCGAAGCCGGATGTCACCAGGTTCTAGCTACGAATGCTAAATGTTTTGTCGTCGCTCCAGGCTTCCTTGTGTACACCACCACAGCACGCATTTTGCTCCCCTCGCCGCTCTTTCTGATCTGCTATCCAATTCCGACGGTAGCTTCGGAGTTAATTCCACAGTGGGAGACTCACAGGGTAGAGCAAGGGTCAAGGTCGCTACAGCTGTTCCGACTACGATGAGTTTAATTTTGCAGATGCCACGAGGGAACTTGGAGACAACTAACCTGAGGCCTTTGGTGACGGAAATCGCGAAGCAGGATATTGACACAGTGGATTACGCGAAGGCGTTTGCGTCCATTGATCTGACCGTCTTTAAATGTGGAGTATATCAATCTTTTCTTGACCAGGATTGGGTACGTATGTTTCGTTCATCACCCAGAGAGCTCACTTGTACTTCTCACAGTCAAGGGACCCTCACTGATGTTATCGTGAACCATGGTCCGCGCAGGGAGAAGAAGGATATGATATAATACGTCAATGCGATATTGTCGGCGCATGTGAAGCGTCCTGCCGATCATGAAGCTGGATTGGATTTGCTCTTGCGTCACTGGGGTCAGTATCTTCTTTTTTGCGCTTATAAAATTTCTCGTTCTATATATGTCAACTTGTCCTTTCAAAGAACGAACCAGGGCTGGTAGAAGACGCTGTCAAATATGTAACCTCCTTCGTTGACGCGGATAGATTGTTTTATATACAAACGATGCAATAAATTAAACACTCACTACTGTATCCGGTGTGTAGAAGACCAAAGCTGCGCCATGACACACTGTTAGTAAAGGTGTGTTTTACGAATTTGCTTAGAATCCAATCGTTACTCAATTAATTCGAAGTATGTGGGAGAAACATTGCGCAGACGTACGCGTCGCAACAGAGTGTAAGTAGAAGGCTCGCGAGGCGGAATTGAGATAAAGGGAGTGAGGAAGGAGAGGACATTGGCACAGAGATATTACAAATCATAGCACCCTATTTGAGTTGTAAGCACGCGTTTTGGCTTCGTTTTGACTGCCCACAATGTTCTTTCACAGACACTTGCCCGCTACGACACGTCAAGGACAATATTTATCCCCTCAGTCACCAGCCCCGGGCCTCCGATGCGCCCTCCCTCTCTTGTCCCTCCGCCACCGCTAGTTTCATTCTATCTAGTTCACATATATAGACGGAACTATATCGATTTTACTAGTAGCTACATGCATACTGTATCGAAGTATGAATGCACAGTAATGCATTTCCATACCAATTAATTAGATTTACGTCAATTGAACAACCGCTTAGTACGACAGCGTCAAGGAGGACAAGGTGTCCCGTATGAGACATTCATAATATCTACTCTAGTATTTTCTGGTACGAAAAGTCTCAAGTCATATATGCGAAGCGATCTCGGTGATAATACTAGATATGGGCTCAGACAATAGATACGATTTCCAGAAAATCAATACAGCGGAAGGCATGCACATGCCACAAAAACAAACTGATAACCGCTTAGAAAGTTGGGGAGCAGGTCAGGCAATGTGTATCAATCGACTAGTGGAAGGAGTTGGATTTATGGAGGAAGGATGAGCCTCAATGATTGCTTCGGGGGCTGGCCCTTCTTCCGCTTGAACGCTACCGGAGCTACTGTTCTCCACCTCGTCATCTTCTTCTGCGGTACCGCTGTGGTCGAGATCTTCGCCCATGTTCCCGATAATGCTTGCGAGCGAAGGGACGCGGAATCTAGGGACTGAGAATCGCGAATTGAAGGCTTCCTGCGAGTCGATTTCAGGCGAGCCGGCGACTTGGCACAAGTTCAGCAGGAAGCGAGACGTCAGAATGGGCTGCAGACTATCGAATCATTAGCTAATCCGGTAGTAGATCAAGTTCACACACGACCCACGTTTGTATCACTGTTGAGACATAACTGAAATTTTCGAATGATGGCTGTCAAAGATATTAGGTTAAGATAGTACTTAGCCTAAGATGATCACCAATGTACCACAGTTTTCACAACCATTTGAGCGATATTCATCATGAGAAGGATGCTGTATAGGTACAATGGAATAAGTGATCATTATTGTATGTGAGTTTGAGAAGGCTTACGCAAAATAAATTGTTCCTAGGACAAAGCTTAGAAGTTGAATTTATGAGACAAAGAAAGGAGCACACCATCGCGGAGGAGCATAGTGCTCAGTGGGGTGCGCATACCAATCCGTGCGCCCTCAGCCAGGTTCCTGGCAGTTTTCACCCATGTCACCGCAAGTACCAGAGCGTCACCGAGAGTGGTTGCAATACGCGTGCTGAGCACGACTAATTTACATGCATCCAATCATTGAGCATGTTGAGAGGGTTATGAGGCTATAAGTACATACGGCTGATCAGCAGAAATATAGCCGACCGGAATAGTACTAGAGAGCTCGTTGACTTACTCAAAATAAACGTGAGCAGAGAAGCCGTTGATGTTATTGCAAAACATGCCGAATAATGGGTCTACAATAAAGACATCTGTTGTATGGCTGAGCGTGAACTAGCCAGCGTGAGAACATCATACAGAGGGCAACTCGAAAGAGGTGGCTTACTATATCTGCTGCTACAGGAACCAGGTTCAAGGCTAGGACAAGCAACATCATGGGAATATTGCGATCCCACAAGGCAAACACACGGAGCGCAGAAAATACTACGGTGACTTTCAGCGTCATGTTCAAACAGACTGCGACTGACACATACCGGCGAATACAACATACTGCAAAATGGTCAGAATGCCGCCCATAACCTGTGCAAGGGCACAACTATAGCCGACAACAGGTGAATTTAGTAACCAGAACTGAGAGGGCAGATTTTAATCACCTCTACGACCAATGTTAACTACGCATACTAATACGCCGACAAAGATTGGAAGGGGCGTACCGCTGAGGTAGTAGGTGCAACGCTTAATATGGTAAACCCGATTAACAGATATCGATTTGCAACGAGCAACCAAGTGGCGAGGGTCCATTTGCGATGCGATATCATAGTCATCTCTTGTTCGAGTGTAATAATATACTCATAGACAACCAACGCTATGAGAATGTGTCAGATAAAGCTCCACAATTGGCATGACTCACCAGTCATAGTATAGGCTATATAGACATTTATCAGACTGTGGTCTGATGTTATAGCCAAAGTTGTATAGAATCAGATGAGTGTCCCTACATATTTTGAAATTCTGCGATGACTTGAGCATCAGTCGGGGTTTGGGACATAGCGTAGTGGGGATGTGCCAGCCGTAGGATATTCTCAAGCTTGAAGTAGACTCAAGAAAAGATTACACAGATTCGTTCTCTCCAGATGACTTATGTACCTGCTTCCGTCGGACCTCCACTAGCACAAGAAGACCACGAAGCCATCTTGACGGCGAGATGTGATTGTGATTGGAGCGTTCGATGAATAGTACGGGAGGGATTGTGCTTGAAAGGCTGACCGAAGGAGAACGTCTGCATTTCTGGAAAGATAGCTACAGCCATCGAGACGATTCCAACTGAATTTAGGGGACGTCCGAGTTCAATGAGCATGAACAACCGTTGGTGGATATTATTTAAAGCGAAAACATGAGTGATGGTTTATTCACCTTAGTCGCTGAGTACTGAGTTGCTTCACATCATGATTGTGGTATCAGAGCATATGTAGCCTAGTAGGCTTCTTCGTAGAGTAGCGTAATCGGTGCGAAGAGATTCTGGCGTGTTGACCACATGCCAAGGGGGTCTTCCAAGTCGCACTTCCACTCAAAGAGGATAGATGACCACGGCTTGATATACTCAGTACGGGGAACTGTACTAGGAGGTCATTTCTTTGAAAAGATTTCGTCCGATGAAAGTACATATCTTTATGCTCACCGTGACCGCGATTGGTCCCTCCATGCCAGGGTAGGCTCGTTTGATGTCCACTAGCACTAGCTTGGGCTGACTGAATATCTGAAGCACATATAGACAGGGCTGACGAAGCTGGAGATAAACGGTTTCTGCGTCGAATGCCGTATCTTGGAAGTATGTACAGTGCGAATGCAACCGAAGTGGAACTGATCTATCTTGCCAAGTGGGTCTAAGTGGATACCTTCTATAGTGAAGACTCGGCGCGCCGCCGGCTTAGATTTCGAAATTTAGGATAGAAACCCCTCATTTGGGACATACATATGCGTTTTCGTTTTTTTTCCCGGAAAGTCACGTGACAAATAAGCCACTCGATATTTCAATTTCAATGGTGCACAGAAATACTAGAGTTCATGAAGGGCCGATTACTCCGTATTTCCAAAAAGATTTCTTGCCACGACTGCAAGCCTTCCTGATTTCAGTGATCCACCCACCTAAAGAGCGAGTGAGGACTGAACCAGATCTTATTCAAGAGACCTTGAGATCAGATGGATTCGTATGGCTGCATGATGTACGTCGCCGCTTAATTTGAATCATGCTTCAGGTCTTACGAAGCCAGCTAACTCACTTACTATTTAAATAGTTTCAAATAGCGATTCCTGCAATGATATGCACACCTAGCCGTACAGTACTACTCCCTTGTCGACTGAATGCGTATATCTCACCTTGTAATGGATATCTGGCACAAATATAGGAGTTGGGGTCCACAATTCAGGAAAGCGACGATCTACGAAGTCCGGGGTCAAATCGCGTTGTTGGACTAGCCATCTGTGAACCCCGTTGCTGGAGTACTGCCAATTTTGCTGCACCCATGTTCATATGGGACTGATAACCTTGAACTCTTGGCGTGCCTTGGAAGCACGGCCTCCAGTATGTCTCCATCCCCAGCACTCATCGCTGCCCGTTCCAGCTATGCGGCCGCTCTCTTAGCTTGTGTAACTTACGGTAAATTATATCACCTCCTCTCAGAGAATATTTTTCAATCGTCTCTATCTGTCTCATTTCAACAGGAATATACTTCGTCCTGGCATTCCAATGTGCGCTGCGAGTGCTCAACCAGAAAACGTTATCAACTACGAAGCGCAGCGCACTTCTTGCATATGCGGTCGTGTTATTTTTGGGCCAAACCCTCTACTTCATAGGCGGTTGTAAATGGAGCGCTATCGAATTCGTAGAGGCACCCGTGGACCCCGCCGTTTTCGCTGGTGAACTCTCATCAAGTCTTTCTATGTTGAAGGATGTGATGTACACAATGAACATATGGATCGCAGATAGCTTCATCGTACGCTTTTTCAATGCTTAACAAACTATCTATGTGATCGATCCTTTTGACCCTCAGCTGTATCGTGCTTACATCTTCTGGGGTCGAAGCGCCGTGTTCCTACTTCCTGTAGCGACGTACCTGGGTACTATTGGTACGATTCTATCGTATTGTAATCTGGCTACTACTCACAAAGCCTTCAGCTACTGGCGTCGGGCTGTTAGTAGAGACTGGAAAACCTGGCGCTGTCTTCGGCCAGGCTACCGTTATCAATTTTGGCACTCCTTTCTGGTCCCTTTCCGTTGCAACGAATGTTATAGCCACAGCTCTCATCGCCGGCCGTTTGCTGTCCTTGAGACGCGCTATCACTCGGCTGGATGGACGAGACCGTATCATGCTTCGGGACAACACGTCGGCTCTCGTCATCTGCGTGGAATCTGCTGCCCTGTACGCTATCTGTGCGGTGATCTATATTCCTTTGTTCGCAATCAACACTCCCATCCAGTATCCGTTCTCGGCCTTGCTTGGAGGTGTAGTGGTAAGTGTCGCAACTGATTGCTCGTTGAAGACCACATATCTGATGAAGCATCCCCAGAGCATTTCTCCGACGTTGATCATGCTTCGCATGGCCTCTGGTATAGCAATCAATGGGAAATGGGGCGACATCGCTTTGCGTGACATCGATCAGGATGCCGCCGTAGGAGATCTAGACCGGGATTCCAAGCTCACAATGGATAGTGTTCAGGTATGAGCCTACTGCCTTACAACAATTCGGCTTTCTCCTAGAAGGCTTTGGTAGTAGTAAGGGAGGGGGGAATTTTGCTCGAATATCAAGGCGTTTCGAGTATGAAGCGCCCCAGTTTCATTTCTTGTATACCGTTGTTGTATTCAGAAGGGTTGTGCGCACACAGATACGCCGAGCCGTCTACACTAGAGTCGCTCTTGAATAACAACACAAATGAGCTGATGTGATCAAGTATGCGATGCGTCTTCGATTCCATTTATCTCGAATATATCATACAAATTAAATACAGTCTACATCCTCGTATTGCGTCAACCTGAAACCGCTCTTCGATAGTGAATCTGCTGATGCAGCTTCGACGGCCAAGTCAATATATGAAAGAGCAGTATCTGACTGGAAAACTCACTCATGCTCGTCACACCCTCCAATGGAAAGTCAATCTTGCATCGCTCAGCCGGACACTTGATTTGAAGAAAGATATGCGAACGTGAAGGGCAGTAGAACGGCACGGTAGTACTCTCTGTGCCTGGACTATACCGTAGCCTGTCGAGGAAGATCTTCTCCAACAATGACGCCGAGCCTCTCGAAAGCCAGACCTCCATCTCGAACGTCTCCGGAGTTTCTACCGCTACGCGTACAGACAGGACTGACTGAAACGTTAAAGTGCAATTCTCCAAATTGTAGTCTGGCACATAGAAATCCACGTAGGCAGACACCTATGAGATTCTTGAACAATCAGCACGTAACAAGCATAAGCACCCAATGTTAACAGACCTGCTCGCCGAAAGACATCACAGTTTTGTCGCCTGGAGCATGGACCTTGGTCATCGACTGTAAATTGTCGCCATTGAATATGCCAAATGCTTTGGGAAAGGTCATCCGACTGCGACAGGTGCCTGGATTGTGTTGAAGGCGTTCGAGTCCCATGTAGACGCTTGGTATCTTGGTCGGAATATTGGAATAGTACGCATCATACGACCGACGAAGGGACAAGAAAGAGAGATTCGCGGCGGAGAGGAAGATGGACAGAAAGGAGGCGTAAACAACTAGTCTCCAGCCAGTAGTAGCTCCGGGCCTCTCTCGCTGGCTTGAAGGATGCTGCGTTATCTGTCCTTCGGAATCGTCTTCGTTCCCTGTGAGAGGAATGTAGCGAAACCCAGAGGACATCGTTCTGAAATGCAGGCTTCCCCCTTGAAGCTCACTTGTTCCTCAGATGCTGGGTCGGAGAAGGCCCAAACCGAGTTTGTGGCCACGCTTTAGCACTAGTAGCAACGCTGACCATCACATTCCCACCCCATGTATACTAATACATGCCTCGTCAAGGCCGAGGGTGCATCAGGCGGAGAAAACGACTGTATAAGAGCAGTATGAGTATGTATAGGAATACCCAAGTTCGGGAAAGTTCAACATCACCACGAGGCCGTAGATTACCTGACATGCGACGAGTATAGAGGGGCTAGCCCCACCCCCAACCGAATATTTCCAGGAAATGCAGTCAACTTGCTATTCCAGTTATTACTGTGCCTAGCAGGAATCAGACG
The DNA here is from genome assembly GCA_001913855.2 of Hermanssonia centrifuga. Classification (NCBI taxonomy): domain Eukaryota; kingdom Fungi; phylum Basidiomycota; class Agaricomycetes; order Polyporales; family Meruliaceae; genus Hermanssonia; species Hermanssonia centrifuga. The sequence goes on along the minus strand of MLYV02000678.1, from coordinate 1,875 downwards.
TCTAGACGACGCCGGCCATAAACATGGTCTGATGTCGTGGTCAAGGACACCGTCACATCCACATCCATGACCATCCTTTCTGCCCAGAATCTAGACAGACTGTGGACCAGCCTCGCCGTGGTCATTCTCTTGTTTGCATCCATAGTCAATCTGCAAGGAATCCGTTACCATTGGACGACGGGATGGGCTAGCAGAGGTCATCGATATTGTGCGCAAACCGACTGGATTCTGTAGGAAAGCCACTGACTTTGAGTGGTAGCTTACGTAGAACACGACTTCCCGCCTTCCCTAATCCCCCTTAACGAACATCCTTACAACTCCCGCCTGACCATAGAGGACACCGTGTACTACGACGTCAACGCAACGGCAGAGTGGCACAGTCTCTTCCCATCAGGCGGAGGGTTCGTGCGCCTGGGCCCGGATTACCGCTTATTCGGGGTATCGATGTTTCACCAGTTGCACTGCCTGGACAAGATGCGCCGAGCGGTCCTGGAAGAGCCACCAACGGAGTGGGAGAAGTGGCATACGCAGCATTGCTTGAACTACGTCCGCCAGATGATCCTGTGCGAGTCGAATCTGAGACTTGAGCAGGTGAAGGATTCTCCAGTGGGACTCAAGGCGGATGGGTTGGGTTTAGAGCATACATGCAGAGACTGGAGTATTTTGTATGATATTGCTGAAGAGAACAGCAAGCATTGGCCGGAAGGGTTGTATCCATAGCTGCGCTGGATATGTTTGTGGTCATTTGATTCTGCCATCTTTGTTATCATCATAGAACATATATTATTTCAAGACGTAAACCAAGCGAGATGAAAGACAGTCAGTTTAAACACCATGCAAAAGTCAAAAACCAAGAAATACATTGTCATAGAGAAGGCGAGTCAATCAAGGTCGTCTCATGGTGACATCTGCGGAGGGATAATGCAGAACGCGATCGTTCCCTGAATCCGTGAAATAGAGCAAGTTTATGGGAGCGTTATTCCGTGAACCCCAGATGTCTTGCCCATTCCAATACACGTATCATCCCATATGTTTCTGGCCATTATAAAACGGAATGCCAAAATCAAGTCTACGCGACGTGTCCAAAAGCCTCAGTACAAAACACGAATATATTATAGGCGAAATATACCTGAATTCATCCCGGCGTTCTGAGGATCTTAGAGGCACTTTCTCGGATGCGTTGAACATTGGCAACACATCACTTCCATTTAACACAAGGTTGCTGATGTACAGCGTACCCTTCTCAACCACGATGGATGCCGAGCTATTGCTGTCCGAGCTCTCCCACTTTCTGGCGTAGAGCTTGCGGGAAAGGGTAGCAAGGGCGCTGTCCATGAAGGGCTGCATGATTTCAAATGCATCATAAGCTAACTTGGCGGCGTCGGGATACCGTGCACCCATCAAGATGATTACGCCGTATGATGTACCGGGATGAATAGCGATCGCGGCATGGTAGCCAGCCATCGCTCCGACTGGATTACGAGGCAAGGTTAGAGAGAAATCATCTAGGCAAAAAGAAAGATACGAACGTTTCCAATAGACTTTACGAGGTCGTCCGTTTGAGTCTCGAGCCTTGATGATCTCCCAGACCAGACCAATCTGTGTCCAATCGTCTTCTTCAAAATCGTGTACCGGCTGCAACCATTCATCTGGAAAAAAGGCAAGTAGTATATAGTGATATGACTGACACAGACCGCTGTACCAGTCATACCTGACCCCCTGGCCTAGACCATACAGACTCCGGTGTCGCGGATCTATATTACAGTATATTGATCTAGCGCTCGCAGATCATTGGCTGAGCGGTGTCATCTGGAAAGTTCATAGTTGCTAGCTGGCATGACATAGACAACCTAGTGCAGCTAGTGCAGCTAGGTA